>SJYC01107158.1:0-11352 GCA_006408675.1 Madoqua kirkii | reverse complement strand
AAAATATAATTGTTTTGTTTATAACATATAATTTTACCAAAGTATTGTCATAGTTTGAGAGGAAGGCTTTTCCTACCCCCAGAAAACATAAGATTCAAACCCGTAATTTTTCAGAGAGAAACCATAAAAGTTATAAGCATATTCAAGGGTTCATTCAGTCCTTTTGTTAACTTTTGTGAAGTCATCAGGTTTTCCATTAGAATACCAGAACATATCAGAATGTTAAGAACTCCATATAATTTCTAGGATATCTGTATTAGTAATTTTACCATGTAATACAACATGAATAGATTTATTACTCATTTGATAATCTTTTCATGTAATTAAACCAACCAAATAAACACAGTTTAATATCTCTGGGATGTTTCAGGGACCCTCTGAGGCATCCCCAAATTTAGCTAGAGGTCAAAAGAACTTCAAAATAATTCGATTTAGGAAGTTTTATCAGAAAGATCAATTAAAAGGATTTAGAATATTTGGTCAGATTTAGTCAATGTCGATGGGTGTATCATTTAGCTTGTTGATATGTCGAGATGGGCATATATACCGAGGCTCAAGGTCTAGTGAAAGTCGACTCTGCCATTTTGGACCTAACCAGTTTTGGCTCTAATCAGTTTTTCTGTGGCTGTGTCATTCCTAACAAAATCTATTTATCTACTAATTGTAATCTACTTTAAAAAAATTCTGATCATGCATAACATTTTTAGTATTTTTTCATACTTTTATTATTATTATTTTTTTTACTGAAAACACACTTCCTACTTTCATTTAACAACCAAGAACTAACATTTATATTAGCATTTTAAGACTGGTGAGCATAAATACAAGTGATAATTTCTAAAACCCTTTCTTTCTTTTACTAGTTTATAAAAAACAGTTGAAATAAATAAAATTCTTAAAGGCTTTTTCTCATTTTCCCTCAGTCTCAGGAGTTAGAGATGGTCTAGATAAGTGTTTCTAAGAGCCCTGGTCTCAAGGCACAGGGAAAGAAAATCAAGTTCTAACAAAATGGTGACAGGTCTAAACCAAATGGTGGCCAGACAAAGCAAAATGGTCATCAAAAATCACAACACAAAACACAGAGTTAAAACACATATATAGACCTGGCAGTCCTCATTAGACATTACCTTAAATACAAGAATACAGTCTCTCAGAAAACCTATAGAGACAGAGAACTTCAGATCCAAGTACTAACAGTAAATGAAAATATCTCAGGTCTTCAAAGATTTCAAAGGGAGGAAAGGAAGCCACGTTAAAAGAAGAAGGGGGAGGAGGTGGGAGAGGGGGACAAATGGAGTGGCCTTACTATACAGTCTCTCAGAAAACCTATAGAGACAGAGAACTTCAGATCCAAGTACTAACAGTAAATGAAAATATCTCAGGTCTTCAAAGATTTCAAAGGGAGGAAAGGAAGCCACGTTAAAAGAAGAAGGGGGAGGAGGTGGGAGAGGGGGACAAATGGAGTGGCCTTACAGACATCTCTTGCCACCCGCAGATACCCAGGCATTATGGGACTTTACCCTGGGCCTCCAGAGAAGGAAGGACTGGAACTCGGCCCTACCAGAAATCAGACCAGACCAGAACCAGAATTTGATTTATCTGCCAAGAGGAGGTGTTCAGTCTCCAATCCTCAGCTTGGGCTAAGGCCTTTTGACCAGATTCTTGTGTCTAGGACTGGGGAACTAGAAAATCAAGGAAGGATAGGAAGAGTTAAGGAGAGGAAAGAGAGAGAGAGAGAGAGAGAAGGGGAGAGAGATCAATAAAGCCTCTTGTTCCTTACCGGTTGGGGCACTCTGGCCAGTTGTCTGCATCAGGAGGAGACCAGGGACAAATGGGTCCCAATTGTGGCCACTGAGTCTGGTCCATTGGCAGGCAAGCGGGGCCCTGAGTACCCCGAGTGGTCAGGATGCCAGTCTCAGTGTAGAAGAGTCCCGTCAGAGTCACCATTTGTTGCAGGAAAGGGGACCCTTTCCAGGGCCCGAAATTGGGCTCTTGTCTAACACTGGGAAATGAATTGTCTGAGGAGACACATGTGCTAACAAAGAAGAGATTTTATTAGGAAAGGGCACCAGGGTGGAAGCAATAGGATAAGTGAACCCAGGAGAACTGCTCTGTCTCATGGCTTGCAGTCTTAGGTTTTATGGTTATGGGATTTGTTTCTGGGTTGTCCTTAGCCAATCATTCTGACTCTTCCTGGTGGTGCACACCTTGTTCAGCCAAGATGGATGCCAAAGAGAAGGGTTCTGGGAGGTGGGCGGACAGGTGGTGTCTCCTTTTGACCTTTCCCAAATGCTTCTGGTTGGTGGAGGCTTATTACTTCCTTGCTTCTTACCAGGACCTCCTGACATAAAACAGCTTATACAAATGGTTACTATGGTGCCTGGCCAGGGTGGGCGATTTCAATCAGTGTGCTTCCCCTAACACAATAGAGAGGGCATATATATACTTCATTGTACAGCAGAAAGTAACACAATATTGTTAACACAAAGCATATACACCTCAATAACAACAAATAAATATTTTTTTTAAAGAAAAAAGAACATGAAGAAACTTTGGAGGCTGATCAATATGTTAACTGTCTTGATTGTGGTAATAATTACTCAGGTACAATATATCAGAAGCTATTCAATTGTATGCCTTTGAAAATGTATAGTATAGTTTATTGTATGCCAGCTATAAAGGTCCATCTTGTCAATGCTATAGTTTTTCCAGTGGTTGTGTATGGATGTGAGAGTTGGACTGAAGAAAGCTGAGCACTGAAGAATTGATGCTTTTGAACTGTGGTATTGGAGAAGACTCTTGAGAGTCCCTTGGACTGCAAGGAGATCCAACCAGTCCATTCTGAAGGAGATCAGCCCTGGGATTTCTTTGGAAGGAATGATGCTGAAGCTGAAACTCCAGTACTTTGGCCACCTCATGGGAAGGGTTGACTCATTGGAAAAGACTCTGATGCTTGGAGGGATTGAGGGCAGGAGGAGAAGGGGACGACCGAGGATGAGATGGCTGGATGGCATCACGGACTTGATGGACGTGAGTCTGAGTGAACTCCGGGAGTTGGTGATGGACAGGGAGGCCTGGCATGCTGAGATTCATGGGGGTCACAAAGAGTCGGACATGACTGAGTGACTGAACTGAACTGAACTGATGGAGAAAAGATAAAGGAAAACAGTGAGCTACAGATCACAGTCAGTATTGACTGAGTCAAAAGCTGATCTGACACTATCCAGAAGACACAAATTTCTGCTGCCTAGGATCAGCTCACAGACACCACTCCCTGAAATCCACTTTTCTGTTCTTATGAGTCTGCTTTGTTCCTCACAGCTACATGTAATCTTATAATAAGATTATCCATAATCTAGAAAAAAAGCAATGAAAATTAAAAGGAAAACAATGAGAATTAGAAGACAAGCTACAGATTGGGATACGATTTGTATCTGTGCAAAAGAGACATCTAATAAAGGACCGGCATCCAAATTATACAAAGAACACTTACTACTCAACAATAAGAAAATAGCTCAATTTAAAAAAAAATGGACTAAAGGCCTTAATAGACACCAACACACCTCACAGGATAGCCAACACCCAGAACACTGATAAAACTGAATGCTTGCAAGGATGTAGAGCGACAGGAGTTCTCATTCACTGCTGGTGGAAATGCAAAATAATACAGCCAAGAAAGTTTAGTGGTTCCTTATAAATTAAACACACTCTTTAGTATATGTGCTGCCAAAAAGAGCACTGAATTAAACATACTGTTACCATATGATCTAGCAATCATGCACCATAGTATCTGCCCAAAGGAGCTGAGAGCTTCTGTGTGTGTGTTAGTAGCTTAGTCATGTCCACCTCTTTGAGAGTCCATGAGCTGTAGCCCACCAGGCTCCTCTGTCCATGAGGATTCTCCAAGCAAGAGTACTGGAGTAGGTTGCAATTCCTTTCTCCAGGGGATCACCGCTTGCACTGTGGGTGGATCCTTTATCATCTGAGCCACTGGGGAAGCCCCATCGACAGCTTATGTCCACACAAAAATATGCACACAGATGTTTATAGCAGCTTTATTCATAATTCCAAAGCTTGGAAGAAGCCAGTATATCTTTCAGTAGGTAACTAGATAAAGAAGCTGTGATATATCCAGGCAATAGAATATTAATCCATTCCTAACAAGAAATGACCTATCAAATCCTGAAAAAAACATGGAAGGACCTCCTTCAGTTCAGTTCAGTTCAGTCACTCAGTCATGTTCGGCTCTTCGCAACCCCATGAATTGCAGCACACCAGGCCTCCCTGTCCATCACCATCTCCTGGAGTTCACTCAAACTCACATTAATCGAGTCAGTGATGCCATCCAGCCATCTCATCCTCTGTCATCCCCTTCTTCTCCTGCCCCCGATCCTTCCCAGCATCAGAGTCTTTTCCAATGAGTCAACTCTTCGCATGAGATGGCCAAAGTACTGGAGTTTCAGCTTTAACATCATTCCTTCCAAAGAAATCCCAGGGCTGATCTCCTTCAGAATGGACTGATTGGATCTCCTTGCAGTCCAAGGGACTCTCAAGAGTCTTCTCCAATACCACAGTTCAAAAGCATCAATTCTTTGGCGCTCAGCCTTCTTCACAGTCCTCCTTAAATGAATATTATTATACTAAGTGACAGAAGCCAATCTGAAAAAAGGCTACATACTATGTTTTCAAATATATGACATTCTGGAAAAGGCAAAAGTATAGAGATAGTAAAAAGATCACTGTTTGCCAGGGGTTAAAAGCACAGGAAAAGATGACTGACTAGGTAAGGACACACAGAGGATATGTAGGGCAGTGAAAGGATTCTGTATGATTCTATAATGGTTTGTACATGACATTATACATTTGTCCAAACCCACTGAATGTACAACAGCAAGACTTAACCCTGATGTCAACTATGGACATTAGGTGAGAATAATGGGTCAATGTAGGTTCATCAGTTGTAACAAGTGTACCACTCTGGTGGGGAAGACTGATAGAGGGGGAAGCTATGCATAACTAAGATCATGGCATCTGGTCCCATCACTTCATTGTGAATAGATGGGGAAACAGTGGAAACAGTGTCAGACTTTTTTGGGGCTCCAAAATCACTGCATATGGTGGCTGCAGCCATGAAATTAAAAGATGCTTACTCCTTGAAAGAAAAGTTATGACCAACCTAGACAGCATATTAAAAAGCAGAGACATTACTTTGCCAACAAAGGTCCATCTAGTCAAAGCTATGGTTTTCCCAGTAGTTACGTATGGATGTGAGAGTTGGACTGTGATGAAAGTTGAGCACCAAGAATTGATGCTTTTGAACTGTGGTGCTGGGTAAGACTCTTGAGAGTCCCTTGGACTGTAAGGAGATCCAACCAGTCCATCCTAAAGAGGATTAGTCCTGAATATTCATTGGAAGGACTGATGTTGAAGCTGAAGCTCCAATACTTTGGCCACCTGATATGAAGAAATGACTCATTTGAAAAGACCCTGATTCTGGGAAAGATTCAAAGTGAGAGGAGAAGGGGACGAAAGAGAATGAGATGGTTGGATGGATAACTAAGTGGACAAGAGTGAGTAAACTCTGGGAGTTGGTGACGGACAGGGAAGCCTGGCGTGTTGCAGTCCGTAGGATCCTGAAGAGTTGGACACGACTGAGTGACTAAAGTGAATTGATGTGGTGACAAGGTCTACATGAAAAATCTCTGTAATTTTCTGTCAGTTTTGTGGTGATCTCCAATACTTTGGCCACCTGATATGAAGAAATGACTCATTTGAAAAGACCCTGATTCTGGGAAAGATTCAAAGTGAGAGGAGAAGGGGACGAAAGAGAATGAGATGGTTGGATGGATAACTAAGTGGACAAGAGTGAGTAAACTCTGGGAGTTGGTGACGGACAGGGAAGCCTGGCGTGTTGCAGTCCGTAGGATCCTGAAGAGTTGGACACGACTGAGTGACTAAAGTGAATTGATGTGGTGACAAGGTCTACATGAAAAATCTCTGTAATTTTCTGTCAGTTTTGTGGTGAACCTAAAGCTGCTTCAAAAATATAAAGCCCTTAACAAAAGACAACAACAACAAAATATTAGTTGTTTTTGTATTTATGAAATTTAAAAACTTTTTCTAATGATAGTTCTTTTAATGTTTTCAAAATCTTTTGTGCAAGAATTTGAGAGATTCTAATATGTAGTACCATGAAATATACTAGAGGAATAGAAAAATAATATATGTTCTCATGCCAAATTCTAGTGAAGAAAACAGCTATACTAACAAATACCTATAATATAGCACTGAAATAGAAATGACTGCTGGACCCGAGGATTTTACCATTTTAGAGATTTTTGGTAGTAGGAAATATTTATTTAGTAAAGTATAACAGTCAAAAATGAGCTACATGTAAAAGCTGCCATATTTCTATTAATTCCCTTTCACGTCACTAAAGGAATCCTTTCTTCTTTTTCATTGCTATTACCTATTTGTCTTATACAATGTGATCAGAAAATGAAATGTGTCTCTGCTACATGTGACATTATCAAAGCTACTTCCTTTAGTGAAGTCCTGATCTGAGAGTAGAGCAGTATTCCAGAGACTCAGTTAAATTGCTCCCTGCTCTCAGAAGACTTCGATTATACATTGAGGGATAATTAATCACCTTAAGGACTCAATACTAACGTTTATAAAAGTCCTAAAAATGTGTCTGTGGCTTTGTTATCTTAGAAACTGCTGTCCACTTCTATGCATCCTTTCTTCCCTGAGAAAGATGGTCTTCTCACACATCATAGTCTTGCATATATATAGTCTTAGTTTCTGGAGCTCAGCAAGTACTCTCCATTTTAGATGGTATATAGTGTTCTCCTTTGTTTAACACATGGTTGATATTGTTGCTGGTTGCAGAATAAGGGAATTTGGTCTGGTGTGAGACACTTCATGTGTTTGAAATCAGGGGAACTAACTCACTCAGGCAAGTACAGTAAAGCCTAACCCAAACTCTGTCTTCTCTACCTTACTTCAAAGTGTCTTGTTGGGGCTATCAACTGTCACAAGGGCAGCTGACCTGGCTGCTTTGCCACATGACCTGTCCTTCCATCTCCTTTCCAAAAAGTGGAAGGGAACAGCATTCTGTGAAACTGGATGATGCCCGAGCCTCAACACACACAGGCACATATGTGTGCATGTATATAATTATCACTGACAGCTCTGTGTTGTAAAGGTAATTGCTGCTGTACAAAATAAGGAAATTGAGGCACAGAAAAAGGTATAATGTAACAAGTCATGTGCCTTAGTTCTTATAGTGAGAAAGTGGTAGAATTACCTGTGTTAACCAGGTCTTTCTGACTTCAAAACCCTGCTCCTTCTCAAGGACAACTCACTCACCACTAGTTCGTGGGAGGTGTCACAGAATAAGTGTAACAGTGAGTGCCCAGGTTGGGGGGAAGGCAGGGCTAAATAGCTTCCTGTCTCTTTTAGCATCTTCCTGTGAATTTGTGGATGAATTTGCATTAGCTCTCATGGTTTTCTCTCCCACATCTGAACTATTTATTTTCCTGTGTAAATTACTTCAAAAACTGAGGTGAATTCTGTGAGGTGTTAGCCTTTGTGGCTTCCTTTTTGAGTTTCAAAGGACTCCACAACCATTAATTACTCACCTACGTCTGGAAGGCAAGGCAAGAATTATTGCCTTCATTGAACCAAAGGAAACCGAGAGGTCAAGCAGTTCCCTGCAGTCCCCACAGCAAGCAAATGATGGAGTGAGTCAAGAAATTGAAAGCATACTTCCTAATTTCAACTCTATATTTAGATATTGACTTGAAAAAAAATTTTTTTTCTGGTATAAAGAAGGGCAGCACTGCAAACGATGCTGGGCTCTTATTCTACCCATCACTCAGAGGAAGATATGTTTATTAGAGACAGGAAAGACAAGGAGTGAGAAAAAGAGACAGACAACATAGATGGGGCCAGAGAGATAACTTTTGAATAAAAAGAATGAACTGCGATATTCATCATGAGAGAGCTTTGTCAGGAAGAAGGGAAAGCTCAAAGTAAACAGGGAGAATACCAGTGGCAGTCCAGAATTTTCTTCATACCAGAGGTGCTCCTCCCCAGCAGACTTAAGCATAAAAAGGGATGACTGAGTAGGTTCCCTGAGCTACACAGTAGGTTCTCATTAGTTATTTATTTTATATTTAGTACCAATAGGTGACCTAAATTGGAAGGAAATCCAAGAAAAAAAAAAAAGAAGGGATATATGTATACGTATAGCTGATTCACTTAACTGTGCAGCAGAAACTAACACCATATTGTAAAACAACTGTGTCTGTCAGTCATTCAGTCATGTCCAACTCTTTGTGGCCTCATGGACTGTAGCCCACGAGGCTGCTCTGTCCATGGAATTCTCCAGGCAAGGATACTGGAGGTGGTGCCATTTCCTTCTCTAGGGGAACTTTTCAACCCAGAAATCAAACTTGATTCTCCCATATTACAGGCAGACTGTTTACCATCTGAGCCAGCAGGGAAGCCCAGAGCAACTATACTCCAATAAAAATTAGTTTTTAAAAGAAAGGATAAGTATGTAAAAAAGACACTGATGTAAGATTTCAGAATTTTGAGTCAAGTACATCTTTGCTCATCATACCAGAGTATTTTTTGAAAATCTTCAGGATCTTTCCGTAAACAACAACGAAAAGGATTCAACATTTAAAAAGGGAACAAATGATTCTGAGGGTCTGTTCAGCAGAAAACAACCTGGCAACAAGGTAAAGCTTAATTAGCAAACATGAAGAATGATTATACTCTCCTTTTAGAGCTTATTTCAATGCCATCTCATACTCTTTGGATTCTTTCAGACATAAGGTGATTATTTCACATTCTGGAGCTAACTCTTGTCTAAGTGGTATAGGTACATAGTATTTACTCATTAAACAGATTTATAACATGAAAAAATGTTTGAAATATTGAATAAATAAATTATTTTTGGTATCCTCACATAAACCATATCCCAGAGTAATAGTTGCATTCTCATTTTTTTTTCCATCTTCCCTGATTCCAGAAAATGGTTATAGAGATAAATTTTGGAACTGTTTCATTGCAGCCATACTACAGAATACAATGCAGCTACTAAATAAATGTAGTAAATCTGCATATAATGTCTTGGGAAAAATGCTGAAATATGCTGAGTTTTTAAAAAAGTAAATTGTAAAGTGTACGTTTAGTATGAACCTGTTTGTAATTTTAAAGGATCCATATTCATTTTATGGATAGAATACGGTGGACAGTCTATGTATGTAACTCAAATGGACATCCCACACTGGCTGAGGATCCTACTGTACTTGCCTTATAGGTTTGTTCATTAATAGTGATCTTCAGATCAAGTTTTTGACACTGAATCTCCTCAAGTATCTTGTAATGTCTCACTGAGCTAGTGATTTGATTCATATTTTACTGAGAAAATAAAAGCCCATGGATGAGATCTTACCTACAATCTTAGCTCACAATCAAACCTACCATGTTGCCTCTCTGCACCCATTTTGCCCATCTTCCTTCTGTGTATTACAGTGGAGGCAGTGTCCCTCTCACTATCAAGCCCATCTTTAGCACTTGTGTACTAGAGTCCATATCCTTGTTTCTCAGATATCTTATTTTTATTGTCATTCATGTATATCCTTTCCCTCTCCCACTCTCCCTACCTCCCTCACTCACTGTCTGTCAGTCTTTCTATCTCTCAACAGTGAGATGAACCCTATTTCTGTGCTGATCTACCCAGTCCTCAGTCCAGCAGAGAATTCCATGGGAAACAATGGAACATGGGGAAGTTTAGCTTCTTGCTTAAACTATGACAGCTAGTGGCTAAAGATTAAGACTGTTACTTCTGTTGTGGATGTTGTTTTAATCACTTACTCCATACCTGATAGTTCATCACTCTCTAGTTACCACACATAGAGTGATGTTCATAGCTATTATCATGTATATGTGCTCAGTTTTGTCCACCACTTTGAGATCCCATGTACTGCAGCCCACTAGGCTACTCTGTACATGGGAATTCCCAGGCAAGAATACTTAAAATTTCCTCCTTCAGAGGATTTTCCTGACCCAGGGATCCAACCTGTACCTCCTGTGTCTCCTGCATTGGCAGGTGGATTCTTTACCACTTGGATCACCTGGACCCCCTAGCTCAGCTGAGTTCCAACAAAAACACTAGATGGAATACAAGGGAAATAGAAGAACCAAAATACTTTTAAAATGAAGAATAAAGTTGGAGGGTATAAGACTTGACATAAAACTACAGAAACCCATACAGCATGATATTGGTTACGGGAAAGACACATAGATCAAAGGAGCAGAAAGAAGAGTTCAGTAATGACAGAGAGTCTCTCTCCTTGACCAAGGTCTAGTCAGGCTCCTCTGATCAATTCTCCATTAGACTTCAACCTTAATCTATAAGACTTGAAGACATACTAACATAGTTTCTAATAGCTGAAGGCTACATCCCTAGGATTACAGTAGACCCCTTAAAATGACTGCCTGCATGAGAAACTCAAGATAGCCCCCAAATTTACTACTTATTTTAGCCATCACCTGAAGATAGAGCCTCTGTCCCCCAGTCTCTGTGGGAGGGTAGGAGTCTAACTTCAATAAACACCAGTCAGCAAACCCAGATGGGTATCACATACACCAATCCCTCCCTGTGCCCTCTACTGAGGGCTGACTCACACATTTCCTGGTCTCTCATGTTTGCAAATGCCTGCTTTCTGCTAAGTCTGCTAAGTCGCTTCAGTTATGTCCGACTCTGTGCGACCCCATAGACGGCAGTCCACCAGGCTCCCCCATCCCTGGGATTCTCCAGGCAAGAACACTGGAGTGGGTTTCCATTTCCTTCTCCAATGCATGAAAGTAAAAAGCGAAAGTGAAGTCGCTCAGTCGTGTCTGACTCTTAGCGACCCCATGGACTGTAGCCTATCAGGCTCCTCCACCCATGGGATTTTCCAGGCAAGAATCACCTCTATATAAATATGCCTAGTCACTTCTATATAAATCAAGGTGAGTTTGTACTGGGCTCTTTCCCTATTGCAGCAGTGTATTACTGAATAAAATCTGTCCTTACCACTTTAATGTCTGGCTTTGTTTATTTTTGACAATATAGACCTACAGAGTTATGACAAATGATTTTTCTACAAATAAAAACATTTTGATGGAGAAAGTGTTGAAAAATGGCATTGGAAATATGAGACATCCATATACAAATCATGAACCTTATAATTTATATAAAAATTAACTCATAGATTGAAATATAAAATGTTAAACTATAAATCTCTAAAAGAAAACATAATAGAAAAGCTTTATGACTTGTTGTTATGCAAA
>SJYC01107156.1:0-10060 GCA_006408675.1 Madoqua kirkii | reverse complement strand
TAACACATTAGCATTGATGTTATATAGATTTCTTAAAATTGGTTATTGTATTTTTCCCTCATTTTGTTATCAGTTATAGCTAAGTCTCTTGGAATTCAGTTGACAAAGTCATTTCTATTTTTTTAATTTATTTCAAATACTGCATGAAGAAAGAGAAAAGATGAAATTCTAGTTTTGTGAGCACTAACATTGCTTCTTTATCAAAATAATTATTTCTTCATGCTAGAACATTATGACCAAAAGCTAAATAGTGAGAAAGACTATAGTTGCCAGTTCATCAGGCAGGCATGAATGCTTAGTCGCTAAGTCATGTCTGACTCTTTGCCACCCCTTGAACTGTAGTCAATACTTTGGCCACCTGATGCAAAGAACTGACCTATTTGAAAAGACCCTGATGCTGGAAAAGATTGAAGGCAGAGGGGAAGGGGATGACAAAGGATGTGATGGTTGGATGGCATCACCAACTCAATGGACATGAGTTTGAGTAAACTCCAGGAGTTGGTGACAGACAGGGAGGCCTAGTGTGCTGCATTCCATGAGGTCGCAAAGAGTCAGACACAACTGAGCAACTGAACTGAACTAAACTGAACTGAATTGTAGCCTGTCAGGTTCCTCTGTCCATGGGGATTTCCCAGGCAAGAATTCTGGAATGAGTTGCAGTGCCCTCCTCCAGGGATCTTCCCGATCCAGGAATTGAACCCAGGTCTCCTGCATCTGCTGTATTGCCATGCAGATTCTTTACCTGCATCTCCTGCATTTGGCACTCAGATTCACTGAGTCACATAGGAAGCCGACTTTACCAGGCAGATGTTACCATTATTATTATTTGGATAGCTGATTACACAGTTTTCAGTTTCAACTACTTTAATCCTGTTCTTTAATTGCAGTGTACATCCAATTCAAAAATAAACCTGTTCAATATTCAGGTTAGGTATTTTGTATAGAGTATTCGATTTTGTCTTAATCAGTGCTAGGATGAATCTTAAAGTGCCTCTTACTGAAGGTACTTATTCTACTTCATCAGAATTCAAAGTTTTTATCTTAAAGACAAAAATCTCTATGGGTAAAACAGTAGTTTATCAATTTTCTGGTTACACATACTAATAAGATTCTGAACGAGTTATAGTTCCTTTGATCAAGTTAGAGGAGTCAGAGAACCTCTCCTTTCTGGATACAATGATGAGTCTAAAAGGCTATGACTCAAATTTCTCCTGAAATTCTTCAAATTGAAGTGCATAATCTTTTCTCTTTAGTCATAATATTTTATAGAGATGTTCATAAATTGCCTATAGCTATCATTCTAGATTAGTGCAGTAAGAGTAGGAAATAAATCCTTGAAGAGAAGTAAAGATAAAAGAGAGAGTCCAAGAAATATTGATCTAATGCTTCAGGTTATTCTCACCCAAAACCCCTCTTTTTCTAATCATATCAATGAGTAAACTTCTATTTTATTAAATCAAAAAGGGTCATTCTCACATGTTAAGAAGACTGGTTAATCTAGAAAGTGACATCTGATAAGTATGGCAAGTGGCTGAACTTAGCTAAGTGGTAATCCATATAGCCAGCTGAATAATTCTCTTTTGCAGTTTAGGGGCTCAAAGCATCTAGCCACTGAAGCTGTAACGTTAGGACATTTTCTAGAATAAAGTCAATAGATTTGCATGTTTTAGGTGCTTGCTTTGATAAGCAACCACTTAAAGTTTTAAATTCACACAAAGGTACACTCTCTTGCAAATATAAATATACGTACAAGTAAAGATGTGGATTTAAACATCAATATATAAGTGTTATAGAGAAACACACCAAAAACTTAGATGTTTTGTAAACAATTTCAGTTTATTTTGTTTCTCTGAGCCCTTAACTAACTGACAAATGCCTTTCGAGGGCTTCCTAGATGGTGCAGTTGGTAAAGAATCTACCTGTCAATGCAGGGGACACAAGAGATACCAGTTCAGTCCCTGGGTTGGGAAGATCCCTTGGAGGAGGAAATGACAACCTACCCCAGTATTCTTGCCTGGAAAATTCCATGAATAGAGAAGCCAGCAAGCTATAGTCCATGGGGTCACAAAGAGTCAGACATGACTGAGCACATAGGCATGCGCTCCTTTTAACAAATTTTATGGTATGGATAAAAAAGTATGGAAAGGCCAGCTCAAATATGTTGAATAAGAACAATTACTTCCTCACAAATGACTTGGTTTGAAGTACCATTTTAACAAGAAGGCAAGATCCTGGACAGAATTGTCAGGTTAGTTTTTAGTCCTCAGTTTTTGTTTCCTTGTAGTAAGGAATTAGAACGATAGACTAGTTATAACTCAAGCATGCAGGATTTACTAAGCAGGCAGCAAACAGTATTTCCTCGAGGTCTTTGACTTGTTTTTACAAAGGATTTTAATGGCAGACTAGTTAGAGCTCAAGCAGACAGGAGCAGGTGGCCTGCAATACACTCAGGACACATGAAAGTGGATCAACCCCCTTAGAAGTAGTCTCAACTTTTGGACTTCCTTTTTATACTTTTGTCTCTTCCCTTTGGTGGTTCTCGGGGCTTGATTGGTTATTCCCCAAGCAAATTAGGGCTTGTACCCACATGTATTCAAAACCAATCAGGTAAGGGAGCTTATTTGGGCATGTTTTCCCACCAGAGTCTCACTCCAGTCCAAGGCTTCCCCTTTCTGCGGGCTTCTCCCATTCTTTGTTGCTTTGTCAGTTTTTTCTAGTCACTTTTTTTCTCAGCCATCAAATTCACTTGAAGAGATAAACAGTTTTGCTCTGTATTTATTAGCCTTCAGTTCATTCCTAACAACAGCCAGATGTCTAGTTTAAGTTTTCAGATAAAATGGAAAAGAATGTGGATTAATCAGAGGAAACTCATTGTCACCTAAAGGGAAAAATGGTAAAGAAAATCTTCAAAGCACTTGTTATGCAAATGATAAACAAGGATAAGAGTATTTATTTGTGTGTAATACAAAAGCAGTAAAGATGAAAACACAGTAAGCAAGCTCTGCAAGACCTTTGTAAATATGAAGTCAGAGCAAAATGAAAGTCTACAGGTTTTGTCACACCCTTTGGTTTAGTCACCAATTAGGTCTGATTCTTAACATTTTTAAAAGTTTCTTTTTATTCTAAGGATAAAATGCATATACAGCAAAGTTGAATCATTTCCTTTATATATTTTTTAATTATTAAAAGAATTTTAGAGTAGTTTTTGGTTTGTAGAAAAATTAAGTGGAGAATGCTGAGATTTCCAGATACTCATTTTGAATCCTTGTGATTTCCACTATTTATTAACAACTTGCTCTTGTGTGCTACATGTGTTAAAACAATGAGCAAATATTGATACATTATTATTGACTGAAGTACATAATTTATGTTAGGGTTCATTATTTGTGTTGGGCTACAATTCTGTTGGTTTTGATAAATGCATAATGTAATGTATCTGCCATTACAGTATTCTACAGAACAGTTTCATTGCCTTAACAATGCCCTGTGTTGTATCTGTTCATCCCTCCTACATCTCTCCTTGCAATTTGGCTATTTTTACTGCTTCTACAATTTCTTTCCCAGAGTGTCATTTACTTGAAATCACATACTAAGTATCAATACCTTTTCAGGAGACCTTCTTTCACTTAGGAATATGTGTTTATGGTTCCTCTGTGCATTTTAGTGGCTTAATAGTTCTTTTATCTTTATCACTGAATAGTGTGCTACTGTATTGATGTACCACAGTTTATCTATTCACCTACTGAAGGACCTCTTGATTGCTTCTAGCTTTTAGCAATTATGAATAAAGATGTTTTAAACATTTGCGTTCAGGTTTTTGTAAATATAAATTTTCAGCATATTCAGGTAATAATCTAGGTGTGTAATCACTGGACCATATGGCAAGATTATATTTAACTTGGCAAGAAATTGTCAAACTATGTTCCAAAGTGGCTGTATCATTTTGCATTCTCACAAGCAATGGATTAGTTTCTGTTGTTCCAGTTCCTCCTAAATCTTCAATCTTGTCAGTATTTTGGATGTTAGATATTCTAAAAGCTGTGTAATGGTATCCCATTGTTTGAATTTGTAATTCTCAAATGCTTTATGATGGTGAGCATCTTTTCATGTGTTTATTTGCCATCTGTCTGTTTTCTTTAGTGAGTTGTCTGTTCATATCTTTTGACTACTTTTTAATTTAAGTTTTTTACCAGCTTTATTGAAATATAAACAGCAAATTAAAATTGTACATATTTAAGATGGGGCTATAATACACACATCTGATATAATCATCAGAATCAAGCTAATTAACATATCGATCACCTCACACCTTTTTTGCCCTTCCATCCTTCCTTTTATTCCTTTTTTCTTTCTTAATTTTGTTTTATCATTTATGGCCTACCCTCTCAACAAATCTCAGTTACACAATACAGTATTATAACCAACAGTCAAACTCCTGTATATTAGATCTGCAGAACAAATTCATCTTGAAAAACTGAAACTTTGAACCCCTTGACCAACATCTTTCTATTTCATCCTATTACAATCCCTGATAACCAACTACTTCCTGTTTTATGAGTTTGAGTTAGTTGCCACTTATACGGTAAGGTGAGGTACTCTGTCGTGTCCAAGTCCCTACAGCCCCATGGACTGTAGTCCACCAGGCTCCTCTGTCTGTGGGATACTCCAGGCAAGAATACTGGAGTGGGTTGCCATGCCATCCTCAGGGGAATCTTCCCAAATCAGGGATTGAACTCACATCTCTTATGTCTCCTGCACTGGCAGACAGATTCTTTACCACTAGCACCACCCGGAAAGCCTACAATATTTTTCTTTGGGTGTCAAGCGTATTTCACTTAGCATAATGTCCTCCAAGTTTATCCATGTTGTTACAAATGGCAAATTTTCTTCTTTTTGAAAAAAAAATATGTTTCATTATATGTTTTAAGTATTTATTTGTTGTATATATTATATTTTTCAATTGTATGTTGATGGATATTTGAAAGTGAAAGTGAAGTCTTACATTATTTTTAAAATAGTAATTTCTACTGATGTCAAGGTAAAATTCTTTAGTCAAACCAATTTGCTTTTAAAATATATGAATTGAATTTAGTGATAGCATTGTTAATGTTTCTATTTAAATGTAAAACTGACAGCAGGGAAACAACTTGTAAACAAGTTATGTGCACCAGTCTTTTATTTTTAACTTTGCTGTTTCTATAAAGTAGATTCTGTTAAACATGAAGGATGTTAAATGATCACAGTTTCAGAATGAGCAAAATGCTATGCTTGAAACTAAACTGTGTTTTACAAAGGTTAAATGAGCCATTTCTTAATGGTTCTTAGAAGATATACAGGGAGATTTCTAAAATAATTGAAGAGTATTTTAAACAGTAAGTGAAAATTAATTTGCCAAGTGCTATGTGATGCAAAGAAGTGAACAGTGGGTCTAATAATTTTGGCTATTAGGGATAAACTAGTAGGTTAATCTCTCATTCAATTTTAGAGTTATCTCATTAATATCTTAATTAAATACATAATAGAATTTGATGAGGCATTATCAGGTTTTACATCAAGATGTTTTTCTATGCATAATTTGAAAAACTAAGGAAGAAACATTCATTTGAAATATAATCTAAAAAGAATATTAGACCATTTGAAAACTTGCTATTTGATCCTTGGCCACATGAGCAGCAATATTTATCCTTTCCTTGATATTGGTTCTTGATTATTGGAGACATTATAATCTCTAGCTTACAACAATACAATCCTTAGGGAGTCTCAGTGAATATATTTTACCTTAAGGAATATGAAGCAAAAGTTTCAGAGTAAAGGCCAACTTAAATGTTGATTCCTCATCTCCATTAAGTACTACTTGAATAAACATGGTTAAGTGTCACCAGTTAATGTACATGATTATCCAGTGCTAGTGAAAATACTTACCTTAGAAGGAAAAACTCTATTGCTTACTTTAACCTCTTTATAGTCTCTATTCCTTGGGCCTATCAGTATAATATTCATTACTATCTATGTTCTCCTGAGACTTTATGAGAGCTTTTGAAGTTTAAGTCATAGTGCAATATTGATACAGAGAGAATCATGGATTTGAAGCAAGTAATATTTTTCAGGCTGAGCACAGTAACCTGAACTATTCAGAAAATAAGAATAAAAATCAAGTAGAAAATAAACATTATTGCCAAAACATTAGGAGCAATGCATACCCTGTCAATGACTTTGAGATTTAGAGGCAGATGTGAGGCATAGATCCCTCTTCTTGTGAAACATTTATGCCTATATGCAGGGTGCAGGAGAACTGCAGGGCAACATTGACTATAAACTTGACAGAAAATGCTTGGAGTTCTTTAGCCTTTGGGAGGAACAGAGGTTTTCTGTCATTTAGGTAGCTAGATTCAACCACAAAGTACAGCCCCAAACCCCTGATTTTTGCTTCTCTAGTTTATTTTATATAAGCTCTTAGTTATCTCTGTAAATTCATTCTTTTTAAAATACCTAGAATGGTTTTTATTTTCCTTTGTTGTCATTGTTTAGTCACTAAGTTGTGTCCTACTCTTTACAACCCCAAGAACTGTAGTCTGCCAGTCTTCTCTGCCCATGGGATTTCCCAGGCAAGAATACTGGAGTGGGTTGCCATTTCCTATTCCAGGGTATCTTCCCAATCCAGGGACTGAACTCATGTCTTCTACTTGGCAGGCAGATTCTTTACCATTGAGCCACCAGGGAAGGCTTCATTTTCCTTTCAGTTCAGTTCAGTTCAGTTCAGTTCAGTCGCTCAGTTGTGTCAGACTCTTTGTGACCTCATGAAATGCAGCACACCAGGCCTTCCTGTTCATCACCAACTCCCAGAGTTCATGCAAACTCATGTCCATCGAGTCGGTGATGCCATCCAGCCATCTCATGCTCTGTCGTCCCCTTTTCCTCCTGCCCCCAATCCCTCCCAGCATCAGAGTCTTTTTCAATGAGTCAACTCTTCACATGAGGTGGCCAAAGTACTGGAGTTTCCACCTTAGCATCATTCCTTCCAAAGAACATCCAGGACTGATCTCCTTTAGAATGGACTGGTTGGACCTCCTTGCAGCCCAAGGGACTCTCAAGAGTCTTCTCCAACACCACAGTTCAAAAGCATCAATTCTTTGGCGCTCAGCCTTCTTCATAGTCCAACTCTCACATCCATACATGACCACTGGAAAAACCATAGCCTTGACTAAATGGACCTTTGTTGGCAAAGTACTGTCTCTGCTTTTCAATACGCTATCTAGGTTGGTCATAACTTTTCTTTCAAGGAGTGTCTTTTAATTTCATGGCTGCAGTCACCATCTGCTGAAATATAAATCTAAAGTGAGTCAAGGTGAATAAAAACACATTGCTCAACATATTTGAAAAAAATAACTGTGACATATATTTAAGTATGTTATTACATCATAAAGTAAGTTAGAAGACAAAACTTTGCAATCAGACAAACCCGAGTTATAAGTCTCGTTGAGCCTTGGACAAATTCTGTAAGTTATTTAATCACCTCTTTGTTCTTACTATTCTAACTACAGCCTTTAAAGAACAAAATATTTGAATTTTGGTAAGATAAACTTTTTTTTCCATTGATTAAATTTTCACAGTGTATTTTAAAAATTCATCAACATACCTTAGGCCACCTAAATTTTCTCCTATGTTGTCTTTTAAAATTATATAGCTTTATACTTTACATGAATGCCAAGGTCCACACTGAGTTAATTTTCATTAAAGATGTTAGGCATATACCTAGATTCTTTTTTTTTTAATGTAGGTACATTTAATTTTACCAGCATCATTTATTAGGCTATCATTTCTCCACTGGATTTTCATTGTACCTTTATCATATAGAAATAGACCAAATTTGTGTGGGTCTGTTTCTCAGATTTCTATTCTATTCCATTGATTATTGTATCTATTCTTTTTCAAGTGCCACATCAGCTTGATTACAGTAGCTTTATAGTAAGTTGTGAAATTGACTGGTCCTCCAAACTTACTTTACTTTCCCAGTATTATATTGATTATTTTATATATTTTATTTACAAATAAACATTGAATTGTTTCATCAATATCTACAAAATAGCTTTCTAATATTTTAATTGAGATTATACTGAATCTATAGCTCAATTTGGGAGGAACTTGCATATTAACAGTGTTTAATATGTTTGTATACTAACATATTTGCTTATCAGTCTGTCAGGAGAGCATATGCTCCTTGGTTCTGTCTTATCACAACAAAGATTTGGAGTGACGGACATTAAAGCCCTCGGCGCATCACAGATCTCGGGTCTCGGACAGATTGTGTTATGCTCTTAGACAGATCAGTATTATAGCTTCATGTTACAGCTCTACTTTATTTGGAAAAGAGTAGAAAAATCCATCTTCTGGCGGGAGGGCATGCCAACCCAAAGACATGAAGAGAAGAGAGTCAGGGAACATGCCAGCACAGGAGAGAGAGACCCCCAGCACTTTGGCTCCTCTTTTTATGTATTTTCTCCTCTCCTTGGGCCTGCCCTATGTAAATTGGACTAGCCAGGAGTGTTGTTCGCTCTACCTGAGGTCCTCACTCCAGTCCTCGGACCTTCCTTTGTTCTATTTTCGAAGGCTTTTCCCTTCCTTGTCTTTTAGCCACCACCATTCTGGACTGCTGTTTCCTATTCTAACTACCTAACAAGTTGAACTGTGAAGAAAGCTGAGCACAGAAGAATTGATGCTTTTGTACTGTGATGTTGGAGAAGACTCCTGAGAATCCCTTGGACTGCAAGGAAATCCAACCAATCCATTCTAAAAGAGATCAGCCCTGGATGTTCTTTGGAAGGAATAATGCTAAGGTGGAAATTCCAGTACTTTGGCCACCTCATGCGAAGAGTTGACTCATTGGAAAAGACTCTGATGCTGAGAGAGATTGGGGGCAGGAGCAGAAGGGGGCAACAGAGGATGAGATGGCTGGATGGCATCACAAACTCGATGGACGTCAGTTTGTGTGAACTCCGGGAGTTGGTGATGGACAGAGAGGCCTGGCGTGCTGGGATTCATGGGTTCACAAAGAGTCGCTCACGACTGAATGACTGAACTGAACTAAACAGAATATCATAGACTGGGTGGCTTATAAACACGGAAATTTATTTCTCACAATTCTAGTGGTTGGGAAGTCTAAGTTAAAGTCTCCAGTAGGTATGGTGTCTGATAAGAGTTTGCTTCTTGTTTCACAAATTTATAAAGATATTATTAATCCCATTTATATGAGCTTTATCTCCATGACTGAATTACTTCCCAAAGGCCCTCTATCCTGTAATACCACACTGGAGGGCAGAGTTTCAATGTATGCATTTGGGAGGAACATAAACATTCAGTTTACAACATAACTGTTTGGGATTTTTTGCAAAAGAAAACTGTATTAACATGATCATGTATATTTTTTCTTGTCCAATCTGTAGAGGATTTCATTAATTGAATTTCCCATATTGAACCAGTTTTGCAAACCTAGAGTAAACTCCATTTGGGCATGGTGTATAGTCATTTTTAAATATAGAACATATATTTACTAATTTATTGAAGTGTTTTGCAGTTATGTTCATGGAAGATCATGGGAGATATCAGTCTTTAGTTTTCCTTCCTTGTAATGTCTTTATTTTATTTTGTTATTAGGCAAATGCCAGTGTCATATAATTAGTGAGCTCACCTTCTGCTTGTATATTCTGAGGGATATTATAGATCAAATTATTTCTTTCGCAAATATTTAAGAAAATTCACCAGTAAAACCAACTGGACCTGAATTTTTCTTTTTCTTTCTTTCTTTTTTTTTTTTTTTTAGCATTTTAAACTATTGATTAATATTTTTGATATGATAGGGCTATTTTTTTCTCATGTGAGTTTTGATAGTTTGCACCTTTCTAGAGGATGATCTGTTATTTCTAAGATCAAATTCGCAGGTGTAGAGCTTTTTGGAGTATTCCATTGTTATCCTTTTAATATCAACTAGATCAGTATAATAGCTTCTCTTTTTCTATTAATATTACTGACCTATAATTTTTCTCTTTTTGCTCTGGTATTCTTG
>SJYC01107150.1:0-10318 GCA_006408675.1 Madoqua kirkii | reverse complement strand
GACATACTATTTATGTTTTGAAATTTTCATTTCACCTCTTTTTAATAGCAGGGCAAAAGTAGAAGTTATCACTAAGGATTTGATGACTCACATGTATTACAGTCCTTGACATTGAACAACATATGTTTATTTTTGTACATTAACTCACTTTCTTCCCCATAAAGCTTTAATTATCAGTTCATAACATGGGAAGACAGAAATCCAAAAATCAGGATTGAATTTTGCCATCCTTTTGGCTTTTTGTAGCAGTGTTGCTGTTGAATCAAGTAGAAGGATGGAGAAAGCACAAGAGTTGAAAAGTACCACAATACGGCTAAGTTCACATCTTTCCTTTTTCTTTACCTGTGTTTGATATTTTCTTACCAGACATGCTAACCTGTGTGTATTTCACTCTGAAATTGAATGTCTGGTACTGACATTCTCCTAAAATTGTGGCTGTCCAGCCTTCAGACCATGGTGGACAGAGGATTTAACAAGCAACTCTGGTGGGAGATCTGCCTGCTGTGGTTTAATCTGCTTCTCATCCTCTCTCCTGTTGTTGCTGTATTGAAACTTTGGCAGATCTTATGTCCCTGGACTGGTGCTTCTCTTTATCCTTCTTAAATATATTAGTAGGGAGGCAAAGCTTTCCTGTAAACTACCTTCCCCCCTACCCCAATATAGCATCTAACTCTTCCTCATTCTGAATTGGAATGTTCCCCTTCTTTAACAACAATCCTTTCATTTCCCATTATTTCCTTACAGTTTTTATTCAGCTTGAAGATTCACATACTTTCCTCTCATGTGGCGTCTCAGGTTGGACAGGGATGAGAGATGGAAGTAAGCATCCTTTGCTATTTGTTTACTTGTTTTATCCTTTGTATATAAGAACTATACATTGAAATGCTGTTTTGGACATTTAAAAAGATTAGTTTTATATCGTGAGTATCTTACTATATCATTAAATATTTTTTGACAATGTCAGTTTAATGTCTTGTAATAGTCCATTTCTTCTCATGTGACTTGGATTTGGCAATCTTTTCAAGGTTCATGTAAATTTCAGAGGAGGGGACAGCTTTGCCAATCGAGATTACTTTGATTCTCTTATTACTTGAATCTACGTGTCATTTTTCAATGATATCTTCCTAGACAAATACTGAAATTAAAATTAAAAAGCTCAGTTTGCTTTAAGAGTGCAGATATGCAGATGCATGAGCCAAATCCAGGTATTCCTCAGAATTTTAAACTTGAATTATTTCAGCTTCTCCAGGGAATTTACTGTAACTTACTATCATACTTGGATATTATTCCCTTGTTCATACTACAGTGATGATATAAAATTTCTCATATTACTGAATATTCTTAAGTATGTAACAATATGGAAGGAAACAATTTTCTCAACAGTCTGTTCTCTCATGAGTTAGTGACCATGTTTTATCCAAACAAGTATCATCAGAGACTGGAACATTGTAGGCATATATTTTATATTCACAAAATTGCTGAAACCCACTTCTACATCTAACACATTAGGAAATCTAAACAGCTTAACCTTGGTAGCATCAGCTTCATTATACGAAATACCATTAAACTTTCTTCCAAATGTGTTATATCAGTCAGGGTCTTATCAGAATTACAAAGATATATTCCTTTGAAATTATAGAGACAATTCAATGAAGATATTATTGATATTATTTACAGAGTTGTGGAAAGGGTTAAGAGAACAAACTATTGAGTAAACTGAGAACTAGCTTTAGCCGAAGTCCTTTCTTCCCTAGCCCTGGAAAGACAATGGGGATAATAGAAAAATTCTGTCTCTGAATGCAAGTGTAGATGGAACCATGGAAGAGAGAACACAACAAATCTACCCACTAAGGTCCAAAGTGAAAAAACATCACATTATATTTTTGTTCCTATCCTCAAGTCCTTTCTGCTGATGCATCCGTTGCTAATTCAAGCAGAAGCTGGAGGGTAGTGGCTCTCAGTGATGCAATCTGTAAAGATTATCTTCCTGGGACACAGAGTAAAGAAGAGAAGGCAAAAATTGTGAACTAAGTGGGAAAAAATTATAGTATTGTGGAAGAAATAAATTCAATATTACTTATGAGAAATTATATTATTGAAAACGTGATATAAAATTATGTTATTGAATGTACTTATATGTGTGTGTGTGTGTGTGTGTGTGTGTATGTGTTTATATAAACATATATTAGGAAGAAATTGAAAGCAGATGCAAATAAACCAGGAGGCTTACAGCCCAACAGTGTTGATATTTTTTCACATTTAAAAAGCATTTCTTTCAGAATAATTAAATTTATATCTATTATCATCACCATCATCATTATTATTAGGATACCAGCTCTTTAATTTTAATGAATACTTTAAATGTTTATATCTATGACCAACAGTCACCCTATATTTTTATTTTGACCTACTATTTTCAGAAAAATTGCAAAATAGCAATTTTTACTTTTTGTAAATTGAAATTATTAACCTTTATTGACTTTCCCACATATCTTAAGTCTTATTTAATTTATCTTGTAAGTTTGCATGACAAGGATTACATCAGACATCATCATGAATCATCTTAAAAGTTTTAGGTCTTTGTAATTTTATAAGCATTCGACATCAGTAGGTCAGTCAGTCATATCGGACTGTTTGTAACCCCATGGACTGTAGCCCACCAGGCTCCTATCCATGAAATTTTCCAGGCAAGAATACTGGAACGGGTTGTCATTTCCTACTCCAGGGGATCTTCCCTACCTAGAGATCAAGCTTGCAGCTCATGTGTCTCCTGAATTGGCAGACAGATTCTTTACCACTACCACCATCCAGGAAGTCCAGTTGATTTTTAATGACTTGTGTATACTTCAACAAGAAACAGCATAGAAACTATTTTCAGCATTATTACATCATATTAAATTAAATACTTAATTTCATTGGATGAGCACGTGACCATCTTACCCTGAAACACATTTCTGTCAACTGCAAACAGTTCGAAAAAGAGAAATTCCTTGTTTTAAATTGAATTTCCTATGACATTTATAGAAGTATTATTTTCATTTTGTTCATTATTTATAAGTGATATTCTGATACTGTGATAAAACCTTGGATATGTTTATGATTGCAAAACAAATATGTGTCCAGTTTTCTTTACAGAGGATGGAGGAAAAGAGGTCATTTCTCTATTCTGAAAAATTTTGCCCTCTTGCTATCCTATTCCTTAAAGATACAATATTTTGAGTCTCTATGTTCAGGATACAGATCTGTCACTTATACACATACTACGAGTGCATAGCTTCTGATGTGACCTTTTTCTAAAGAAACCGTTCCCAGACACTGTCTGTCAGGCATCCTGTCTCAGCAATCTCAAAATATGAACTCAGTTGGCAAAAGGCTTTATTGTGGGAAACTTTGCAGATTGTTATCATCGGTCTTAAGGCATTTCAAAGCCTATACAACTGTAAATTTGCTTTCTCTGCTCTTTTATCCCCCAGTAAAGATTAGCTGAGTTCTAGGAAGTATTATGAGTCTGATAAAGCTTTGAGTGCTTTTACACTGAACTTGGAATGAATCCAAAAATATCTATTTTTAGCTTATCAGCTTAAAGTATCACACAAAAACTGAAGTGATTCCAAAATCCTCATCCATCTTTAGGACTAAAGCACTCATTCTTCCAGCTCTTCAGAGTATAGTCTCTCAGCTGTCTCTCTGAAGAAATTTACTCTAACCACCTTAGCAAGAGTATGTGTCCTTCTGGAAATGCAATCCATGTCCAATGACTGGCCAACAGAGGAGTGGTTAGACGGACTGAGACTCCCTCCGTTCACAACAGTGCTTAAGGGTAATCTCAGCGCTAGCAGAGTTGTCTGAGATCTCTGCATTGACATGCAGTTCTAATTATCCCTCTTTTGTCCTGTTTTTGTTACTGTTTCATAGATATTATACCTGAAAGCAATAAGCTTCTGCATACAAATCTCTGCATCAGAGATTATTTCCCAGAGAAGCTGATAAGCAGCACGACTTATTTAATGTAAGCACAACTTATTTAATGCATCTGCTGCTTCACAGTTCAGTTCAGTTCAGTCACTCAGTCGTATCCGACTCTTTGCAAACCCATGAATTGCAGTACGCCAGCCCTCCCTGTTCATCACCAACTCCCAGAGCTCACTCAGACTCACATCCATCAAGTCAGTGATGCCATCCTGCCGTCTGTCGTCCCCTTCTCCTGCCCCCAATCCCTCCCAGCATCAGAGTCTTTTCCAGTGAGTCAGCTCTTCACATGAGGTGGCCAAAGTACTGGAGTTTCAGCTTTAACATCATTTCTTCCAAAGAAATCCCAGGGCTCATCTTCAGAAACCCTGAAATTTTCCATCAGTAATTTCAGTATATGAAATGATATTGGGCAAAATGAAATTTGGAGACCAATTTTGAGTGATATTATCAGAAGAACTAAGTATATTTTTTCCTTGATTCACTTTTAAATTATTATTATTATTCTAAGCAATAAATTCAAAGTAAAGAATTCATTTTGAGGCTTTTTCCTTATAATTGATTAACCCACTTCTATGTGTGTGTTCATGGGGTTCTCAAGGCAAGAATATTGAAGTTGTTTGCCATTCCCTTCTCCAGTGGACCACATTTTTCAGAACTCCACTATGACCCGTCTGTCTTGAGTGGCCCTACATGGCATGACTCATAGTTTCACTGAGTTAGACAAGGCTGTGATCCATATGGTCAGTTTGGTTAGTTTTCTGTGGCTGTGGTTTTCATTCTGTCTGCCCTCTAATGAATAAGGATAAGAGGCTTCTGAAAGGTTCCTGATGGAAGAGACTGACTGTAGGGGAATCTGGGTCTTGTTCTGATGGTTGGGGCCATGCTTAGTAAATGTTTAATCTAGTTTTCTGTTGAAGGATGGGGCTGTGTTCCCTCTCTGTTGTTTGGCATGAGGCCAAACTATGGTAGGTGTAATGAAGGTAATGGTAACCTCCTTCAAAAGGACTTGTGCACTGTTGCACTCAGTGCCCGTGACCCTGCAGCAGGCCGCTGTTGACCCATGCCTCTGCCAGAGACTCCTGGACACTCACAGGCAAGTCTGGCTCAGTCTCTTGTGGGGAAACTGTTCCTTTCTCCTGGTTCCTGGTACACAAAAGGTTTTGTTTGTGCCCTCCAAGTGTCCATTTCCCCAGTCCTGTGGAAGTTCTGTAATCACATCCCACTGGCCTCCAAAATAAAATTCCCTTTGCCGAATCCCCAGGTTGGGCATATGTCGTGGATCCTAGAACGTTCTTAAAAGTGTGAGAATTTCTTTGGTATAATTGTTCTGCAGCTTGTGGGTCATCTGCTTCGTAGCTCTATGGCGGGGCCTCCAAGGAGGCTTATGTCACACACTGTGTGACCCAGGTATGCTGCAACCAGAGCCCCTGTCCCCACAGCAGACCACTGCTGACCCGTGCCTCCACAGGAGACACTCAACACTCAAATGTAGCTCTGGCTCAGTCCCTGTGGGATCTCTGGGCCCTGGTGCACACAAAGTTTTGTTTTGTTTGAGCTCTCTGAGCATCTCTGGTAGGTATGGGGTTTGATTCTAAACACTATTTTGCCCCTCCTACCATCTTATTGGGGCTTCTCTTTGCCCTTAGCTGTTGGGTATCTTTTTTTGGTGGGATCCTACATTCTCCTTTTGATGGTTGTTCAGCAGCGAGCTTCAGTTTGGGAATTCTCACAAGAGAAGACAGGTGCAGGTCCTTCTACTCCAGCATCTAGTTTAGTAAGGATCAGGGGGACTTTTGGCAATGGTTACAAGACCAGTACCTCAGATTTGTAAATTATACCACCCTTATAGCAGAAAAGGAAGAGGAATTAAAGAACCTCTTGATAAAAATGAAGAGGAGAATGAAAAAGTTGGCTTAAAGCTCAACATTAAAAAAACTAAGATTATGGCATCTGGTCCCATTACTTCATGGCAAATAGATGGGGAAACAATGGAAAGAGTGACAGACTTTATTTTCTTGGGCTCCAAAATCACTGCATATGTTGACTGCAGCCATGAAATTAAAAGACACTTGCTCCTTGGAAGAAAAGATATGACCAACCTAGATAGCATATTAAAAGGCAGAGACATTACTTTGCCGACAAAGGTCTGTCTAGTCAAAGCTATGGTTTTTCCAGTAATCATGTATGGATATGAGAGTTGGACCATAATGAAAGCTGAGGGCTGAATAATTGATGTTTTTGAACCATGATGTTGGAGAAGACTCTTAAGAGTCCCTTGGACTGCAAGGAGATCCAACCAGTCAATGATAAAGGAAATCTGTCCAAAATATTCATTAGAGGACTGATGCTGATGCTCCAATATTTTGACCACCTGATGCAAACAACTGACTCATTGTAAAAAGACCCTGCTAATGGGCAAGACTGACAGTAAAAGGAGAAGGGGACGACAGAGGACGAGATGGTTGGATGGCATCACTGACTCAATGGACATGAGTTTGAACAAGCTCCAGGAGTTGGTGATGGACAGGTAAGCCTGGTGTGCTGCAGTCCATGGGGTCACAAAGAGTGAGACTCAACTGAATGACTCAACTAAGTGAACTGATGTATGTGTGTGTGTGTGTGCACGTGCATGTGAGTGTGTGGAGGTGGAAAATTAGGTTTAAAATAGCAGCTCCTAAATTGTACAAACAGTGAACTCATTTATATCATCCATTTTAGCATGTGCCTAAGAGATATTCCTTTCATTTTATTGGATTAAAAAAATTAAATTAAATAGAAGTTTAAAAATATTTGAAGGCTTAGCGTCTCCTTTTCCTTGGTTCAGTTGTGAGCATTTTTCCCTATCTGTTCTGTGTTTCTTATTCTGAAGGCTTCCTTCAAACTTTAGCAGGCTGGCTCCAAGAAGGTTCTAATTTACCATTCCATCAGCAGCATAGGAGAGGGGTCATTTTACAATATTAGCTATTTGTCATATTATCCTATTTTTTGTTTGTTAAATGGATGCAATACATATTATCATTTACCTATCTAAAAGTAGCTATTCAAATTGTAAATACTTGTACATAGACATTTAACAAAATGATGGAATGACCCAAGGGCCTCTGCTACAATATAAATTAACATAAAAATCACTCCTAAACTATACCTTGGTTAGTATCTCATAGTTGCTCAAGGGAGGGCATATCAATCCCAAATCCAAAATTTGATTGAGATATTGAAATAGATGATGCCACCCAAGTACCAAGAGGTATGAAAAGATTTATTAACTATTATTATTAGGTTTTCTTAGCACAATAAGGCAGCTTTACACAAAAATACAGAAATAGCTTATTTGAACAAGGAAGGATAACTGACTTGGAATTGCAGTGACTTCTAATAATGTTCCCACTTATGGTCCTAGATTTTGTGTGGTTTGATCTTTTCATCAGAGCTAATGGAGGGAACCAACGGATTTTAAAATGGAGTTGCTAAGGTTTTGACAAGAGGTATATAGGAAGTCTTGGTCTTACAAGATGTCAGCAGTCACATATCAAAAATAAAGTTAGACTCTTTATTATAGTTACAAATAAGGAAAATGAAATAACAAATGCTAGATATAGAAAAGGAACTCAAAACGTAAATAGAAAAGGAACGCAAAAGCTAAGTGAAAAAAATAAACTGGCATCCTGACAAGAGCCTGGGTTTATAAAACACAGAATCTGATTGACTGAGGCATTGGGATGACTTTATACCCTTACCTAAAAAAAAAAAAAAAATTGAAGAGTAGTGACAGTGTGAAACTAGAAATGCTATCTTTTAAAAAGAAATTAGCATATACTTATGGTTATTTAGTCTATGACAAATGAAGCAAGGATATGCAATGGAGAAAAGAGAGTCTCTTCTGTAAGTAGTACCTGCAGAACTGGACAGCTACATGTAAAAGAATGAAATTAGAACATTCTCTAACACCATATACAAAAATAAACTCAAAATGGATTAAAGACCTAAATATAAGATGGGAAACCATAAAACTAGAAGAAAACATAGGCAGAACACTCTTTGACATAAATTGTATCAATATCTGTTCAGATTGTTTCCTGAAGCAAAGGAAATAAAAGCAAAAATAAACAAATGGAACAAAATTAAACTTAAAACTTTTGTACAGCGAAGGAAACCATTGACAAAATGAAAAGACAACTTATTGAGTGGGAGAAAATATTTACAAACAATATGAACAATAAATGGTTAATCTCCAAAATACATACACATCTCAACATCAAAAACAATCTTATTTAGAAATAGGCAAAAAACCTGAATAGGCATTTTTCCAAAGGGGAAATGCATGTGGCCAATAGGCACATGAAGAGATGCTCAAAAATGATCAGAGAAAAGAAAACTAAAACTACAATGAAATATCACTTCACATCTGTCATAATGGTTATCATCAAAAGAACACAAATAACAAATGTTGATGAGAATGTGGAGAAAAGAGAATTCTCATACACTGTCAGTGGAAATGTAAATGGATGAAGCCACTGTGAAAACAGTATAGAAGTTTCTCAAGAAAACAAAAAATGGAACTGATGTATAACCCAGCAATTCCACTCCTGGGTATACAGTCAAAAAGAATGAAAGCACTAATTTGAAAAGATATATGTACCCCAATGTTCAGGACAGCATAATTTACAGTAGTCAAGACATGGAAGCAATCTAAGTGTCCATCAATGGATGAATGGATAAAAAAAACATGGTGTATATATATATATATGTGAATGAATGAAGTCGCTCAGTCGTGTCCGACTGTTTGCAAACCCCATGAACTGCAGCCTATCAGGCTCCTCTGTCCATGGGATTTTCCAGGCAAGAGTGCTGGAGTGGATTGCCATTTCCTTCTCCAAGGAATCTTCCCAACCCAGGAATCGAACCCAGGTCTCCCGCATTGTAGGAAGATGCTTTACCATCTGAGCCACCAGGGAAGCTATATATATAATGGAATACTACTCAGACATTAAAAAGGAATGAAATTTTCCCATTTGAAGCAACATGGATAGACTTGGAGGGTATTATGCTAAGTAAATTAAGTTGAATGGAGAAAGACAAATGCTATATGATATCATTTATAAGTGGAATCTAAACAATACAACAAATAAGTGAATATAACAAAAAAAGAAGTAGACTCACAGAGAGCAGGCCAGTAGTTACCAGTGGGGTTAGAGACAGAAGGTAGGGACTAAGATACAAACTATTGTATATAAAATAAGCTACAAGGATATATTATACAACACAGGGAATATAACTCATATTTTATAATACTGTAAATGGAGTATAAACTTTAAAAATTGTGAGTATGGTTTGGTTTTGCCATACATTGACATGAATCAGCCACAGGTGTGCATGAGTTGTAAAGTAGAATAAAGTAAAAATAAAATTAAAAAAAAATTGTGAGTATGGACTTTTCTTTTGGCTCAGTAGTAAAGAACCTGCCTGCCAATGCAGGAGACACTGGTTCAATCCCTGATTGGGGAATATCCCTGAAAAAAAGAAAGAAAAAAAGAAAGAAAGAAAATTGTGAGTACACTCGCAACCTATATAATATTGCACATTAACTATGATTCAATTTTAAAAAGTACTTTGTTGAGACAGGAAAAAAAATTAGCAAATGAAATTATGTTCTCAACCCAGCTTTAGCTTGGGAGATGACAGTAATGTCTGACATCTACCTGTGATAATAAGTGTTTAAAAATTCTTTTTAGACCTTCCCTGGTAGCCCAACTGGTAAAGTAGTCTCCTGGGCAACCCTGGTTCTATTCATAGGTTGAGAAGATCCCTGGAGATAGGATAGGCTACCCACTCCAATATTCTTGGGCTTCCCTGGTAGCTCAGCTGGTAAAGAATCTACCTGCAATGCAGGAGACCTGAGTTTGATCCCTGGGTTAAGAAGATACCCTGGAGAAGGAAATGGTTACCCACTCCAGTATTCTGGCCTGAAGAATTTCACAGGCTGTGTAGTCTATGGTTTCGCAGAGTTGGATATGACTAAAGACTTTAACTTTCGTTCTTTTACTCTTTTTAAAGAACTCAAAGCCTTAAATCTAAAACAAATATGAATTTTCCAGAGTTCAGAATTTATACTATAAAGAAACTACTGGGATAGAGTCAGAGAATTACTATAAAAACTGATACTGGAATTGTGACATTTCTTGAACTCTGAAAGAAGCAAGAAAAATGCCCTCCTGTTGAAACACATCTGCAACTGAAAGATTAGGATACTGTAAGTGAATAAAATGATTTCTGATGAGAAGGGCTTACTTTAGATGATTTAAAACAATAACAAGAAATAAACATGAAAAAGCAAGAAAAAATCAAA
>SJYC01107147.1:0-10072 GCA_006408675.1 Madoqua kirkii | reverse complement strand
TGATGGCTACTCCATTTCTTCTGAGGGATTCCTGCCTGCAGTAGTAGATGTAATGGTCATCTGAGTGAAATTCACCCATTCTAGTCCATTTTAGTTCACTGATTCCTAGAATGTCAACGTTCACTCTTGCCATCTCTTGCTTGACCACTTCCAATTTGCTTTGATTCATGAATCTGACATTTCAAGTTCCTATGCTCTTTACAGCATCGGACCTTGCTTCTATCACCAGTCACATCCACAGCTGGATATTGTTTTTGCTTTGGCTCCATCCCTTCATTCTTTCTAGAGTTATTTCTCCACTGATCTCCAGTAGCATATGGGGCACCTACTGACCTGGTGAGTTCCTCTTTCAGTGTCTTATCATTTTGCCTTTTCATACTGTTCATGAGGTTCTCAAGGCAAGAATACTGAAGTGGTTTGCCATTCTCTTCTCCAGTGGACCACATTCTGTCAGCCCTCTCCACCATGACCCACCCATCTTGGGTTGCCCTGAGGGCATGGCTTAGTTTCAGTGAGTTAGACAAGGCTGTGGTCCTAGTGTGATTAGATTGACTAGTTTTCTGTGAGTATGGTTTCAGTGTGTCTGCCCTCTAATGCCCTTTTGCAACACCTACCATCTTACTTGGGTTTCCCTTACCTTGGGCGTGGGGTATCTCTTCACAGCTGCTCCAGCAAAGCGCAGCTGCTGCTCTTTACCTTGGATGAGGGGTATCTCCTCACCACCACCTTTCCTGACTTTCAAAGTGGGATGGCTCCTCTGGGCCTTCCTGCGCCTGTGCAGCCACTGCTCCTTGGATGCAGCATAGAACATACTATTATAATTTCAAATGAGTTATTTTGCAATAATCACAGCTTAATTAACAATATATCTCTTATTTCTCATAAGTCTTGTGCAATTGCTAAGATTTATTTGATTTTTCAAAACCTTCAATAATACTCATATTAGTGATCAAATGCCTAAGAGCTTTAATTTAAAACCTCATAAGATTTTATTCCGAAGGAAGATAATCAGAAAAAACTGCTGTTGTTGTTCATTCACTCAGTTGTGTCTGACTCTTTGTGACCAATGGACTGCTGCACGCCAGGCTTCCCTGTCCTTCACCATCTCCCAGAGCTTGCTCAAATTCATGTCCATTGAGTCAGTGATGCCCTCCAACCATCTTGTCTACTGTCATCCCCTTCTCCTTCCTTCAATCTTTCCCAGCATCAGGGTCTTTTCTAATGAGTCAGCTCTTCATATCAGGTGGCCAAAGTATTGGAGGTTTAGCTTGAGCCTCAGTCCTTCCAAATGAATGTTCAGGATTGATTTCCTTTTAGACTAACTGGTTTGATCTGTTTGCAGTCCAAGGGACCCTCAAGAATCTTCTACAACACCACAGTTCAAAAGTATCAAGCCTTTGGTGCTCACATCCATACATGACTACTGGAAGAACAATAGCTCTGACTATACAGAATTTTGTCAGCAAAGTAGTGTCTCTGCTTTTTAATATGCTATCTAGGTTGGTCATAGCTTTTCTTCCAAGAAGCAAGTGCCTTTAATTTCATGGCCGCAACACCATCAGAAGTGATTTTGGAGCCCAAGAACATAAAGTCTGTCACTATATCCACTATTTCCCCATCTATTTGCCATGAAGTGATGTGACTGAATGCCATGACCTTAGTTTTTTGAATGTTGAATTTTAAGCCAGCTTTTTCACTCTTTTTTTTCACTTTCATCCAGAGGCTCATTAGTTCCTCTTAGCTTTCTGCCGTAAGAGTGGTGTCATCTGCATATCTGAGGTTATTGAGATTTCTCCTAGCAATCTCAGTTCTATTTTGTGCTTCATCCACCCTGACATTTCACATGATGTACTCTGTATAAGTTAAATAACCAGGGTGACAATACACAGCCTTGATACACTACTTTCCCATTTTGGAACCAGTCCATTGTTCCATGTCCATTTTAAACTGTTGCTTCTTGACCTGCATACAGATTTTTCAGAAGGTAGAAAAGGTGGTCTGGTATTCCCAACTCTTTGAGAATGTTCCAGTTTATTGTGATCCACACAGACTATGCTTTAACATAGTTAATGAAGCAGAAGTAGATGTTTTTCTGGAATTCTCTTGCTGTTTCAGTGATCCAATGGATGATGACAATTTGATCTCAGGCTTTTCTGGCCTTTCTAAATCCAGCTTGAACATCTGGAAGTTCTCAGTTCATGTGCTCTTGAAGCCTATCTTGGAGAACTTTGAGCACTACTTTGTTAACATGTGAAATGAGTGCAATTGTACGGTAGTTTGAACACTTTTTGGCACTACCTTTCTTGGGATTGGAATGAAAACTGACATTTTCCAGTCTTGTGGCCACTGCTGAGTTTTCCAGATTTGCTGGCATATTGAGTGTAGCACTTTCACAGCATCATCTTTCAGGATTTGAAATAGCTCAACTGGAATTCTAGCACGTCCACTACCTTTGTTTGTAGTAACTTTGCACTCCAGGATGTCTGACTCTAGGTCAGTGATCACACTATCATGACTATCTGGGTCATTAAGATCTTTTTTTGTATAGTTCTTCTGGTTATTCTTGCCACCTCTTCTTAATATCTTCTGCTTCTGTTAGGCCCATCCCGTTTCTGTTCTTTATTGTACTCATCTTTGCATGAAATGTTCCCTTGGTATCTATCATTTTCTTGAAGAGATCTCTGGTCTCCCATTCTACTGGTTTCCTCTATTTCTTTGCATTATTCACCTAGGAAGGCTTTCTTATCCTTGCTATTCTTTGGAACACTAGATGTAGTTAATAATCAGAGAATTACTAGTTGGAGGATCTAGCTTTTGTCAATAAGCAGTTAATTGTTATATTGAATCAATTTATTGAAAATACTAGTTGTATTATTTTAAAGGGTTTAAGGATAACTGTAAAGAAACATTTACATTTACTGTATAATCCAGCACAAATGTTCAGAATCATGCAAAGATTGACAACTCTTTTATCTTTTTCCACTACAAAAAATTAATTCTGGACAACGTTTTGTAAACCATCACCTGATTTCTTCTTAATCTAGATTCTTCTTGGTGGTTGCTAATCCAGAGGCAAAGTACATCTTGTATTCCTTAGAAAAGATCCTGTATTTGAAGCTATACCTGGAAATCTCTTGGGACTCTCATGTTTGCTTATGTTTGTTTTTTGCAACTGTACTATGTCTATCACCTTTGTTAATTCTATATAAAAATATACTTTGTAGAGTCTTGAAAGTTCTTTAAGCATGCAATCCTGTGAAATCAGTGCAGGGCCAAGGGAGGGGAAAAAAAACCAGTACATTTAACCAAAGATGTCTAAGAAATTATAAAAGTTGATTGGAAGAATAGTTTAAAAAATACAGTATACCTACATAAAGTAATTATTTAACATAAAATTTTCAGTAGTACTCAAGTTATGTCGTACAGTCAAATTGCAGTCAGAATCCCAACAGTCAATTCTAAAAGTAATTCAAAAGAGAAAAAGGTGAAGAAATTTTCACCTCTTTTTATCAGTATCAGTTCACTTCAGTCACTCAGTCATGTCCGACTCTTTGTGACCCCTTGGACTTCAGCACACCAAGCTTCCCTGTCTATCACCAACTCCCAGAGCCTACTCGAACACATGTCCATCACATCAATGAAGCCATCCAACTGTCTCATCCTCTGTCGTCCCCTTCTCATCCCACCTTCAGTGTTTCCTAGCATCAGGGTCTTTTCTAATGAGTAAGTGCTTTGTATCAGGTGGCCAAAGTATTGTTGTTTCAGCTTCAACATCAGCCTGTCCAATGAACAACCAGAACTAATTTCCTTTAGGATTGACAGGTTGGATCTCCTTGCAGTCCAAGACTCTCAAGAGTCTTCCTCAATACCACAGTTCAAAAGCATCAATTCTTCAGTGCTCTGCTTTCTTTATAGTCCAACTCTCACATCTATACATAACTACAGGAAAATCTATAGCTTTGACTGATGGACCTGTGTTGGCAAAGTAATGTCTCTGCTTTTTAATGTGCCATCTAGGTTGGTCATAGCTTTTCTTCCAAGGAGCAATCATCTTTTAAATTCATGGCTGCAGTCACTATCTACAGTGATTTTAGAGCCCCCAAAATATAAAGTCTTTCGCTGTTTCCCTATCTGTGTGCCATGAAGTGACAGGATCCGGTACCATGATCTTAGTTTTATGAATGCTGAGTTTTAAGTCAACTTTTTCACTCTGCTTTCACTTTCATCATCTGTATACTCATCCCTTAGCTTTTGTTTGTGTTGGACCCTGAAGATATACAGCTGTCTCCTTCTACAAAGAATGTCCTCCTTTGTAAAGGAGCTGCCTTGAAAAGAAGATTTCTTTGCCTCACTCATGATAAACAGAGAATGGGCAGTGAATGGCTAGGTGAATGATAGTTGTCTCCTTGCTTGTCTTGACAGAGAACCACCTTTATGACAAATTAGAGCTTTAGAGTTCTCTATGAAGCCAGACTAAAGTTAATTCAGATCCTTGCTTTTGCTTATGTGTCTTTTTGTGCTCTGTCTGGCATTCTTCATTTCCTGTCTTCAGATAACTCTTTCTCAATACATGATTTAAAGAATAATCCTAATCTGTGGCTCTATCTAAAAATAAACCTGTTTTATAATACATGTGATATGAGGTTAAACTTACTCTTAGGGAGTTGTTAAAAGTTAAAATACACAGTATGTGTGTGTGTGTGTATGTGGATACACTTACACATAGGTGATGTTTTTGATATATTTGTTTATACTTTTTGCTGATTTCACATAAGATAATTCAGTAAACTTGGTCTAATCTCATATGACTCACTACAGTATAATATCAGAATCTCTTTTCACCAGAATGGATTTGGAAAGAGGTATCTTATAGTTGGAGGTTTATGGATGAAAAATAGATAAGGATGTGCAATGGCTGTCTCAAAATAGTTCTGAAAATGATGTGACTGCTTTGAGTGTGTTCATCAAAGAAGCCATTCAAATGTTTGAATATTCAGTGTGGCTGTGGAGTTATCTTTTGCCTCTTTTCAGTCTCCCTGGCCTTCTCTGCTTCATCACTACAGTGTAATATCAGAATCTCTTTTCACCAGAATGGATTTGGAAAGAGGTATCTTATAGTTGGAGGTTTATGGATGAAAAATAGATAAGGATGTGCAATGGCTGTCTCAAAATAGTTCTGAAAATGATGTGACTGCTTTGAGTGTGTTCATCAAAGAAGCCATTCAAATGTTTGAATATTCAGTGTGGCTGTGGAGTTATCTTTTGCCTCTTTTCAGTCTCCCTGGCCTTCTCTGCTTCAAAACTTAATGAACTGTTTCAACTCCAATAAAGCTAAACTTTGCTTTACTATAAGCTATTAACTTACTCTATCATAACATACAATCATTTATATGCCAATTGATGAATCTTTTTAAACAATTAATAATTAGCTGACCCATTTAGTAAGTACATGTGTACTAAAAAGGGGCATATTTTAAAATCTAACTAAAGAATACATTTCAAATCACAAAATAGTACAAATGTGTAAAAGATATGAACTTTTGAGTAGACTGTACAAAATGATATGTGTGACAAACCAAATAGAAAGACAGAATCTAAATGAAGAGATGATATTAGAACTCACTTTTTTATTTTTTTGTAACAAAAACTGACCTTTAATCTAGGGTTTTTAGATTTGAATGTGCAGAAATTATTTTTGAAAGGCATGTCAAATACAGAGATGTATAAAGTTACAATGAATACTTAGAGAATATGTATAATTCTGTTTAATGTGTACTTGCTAAAAAAAGTTTGAAGCGATTGAGGTGGGACCTTGAAAATTATTAAATTATTTATAAATATGCTTGAAATTTGCAGATAATGAAAAATACCACTGAAAATATTTAATAGGATTTTGACATGCTAAACTGAAGATAGTTGCCTGTACAAGTCGTTCTCCTAAGAACTTCAATACTTATTTAAGAATCATGACAATTGTATGAAAAAAAATAGAGTTGTAAGGACTATTTAACTTTTTCACGGTGACAGTTCAAGAGATATTAAATGGTTTAGAACCAAAATTTTATGAGTATCCATTTTAATTTTCCAACTTTAGTCAATTCAAATTAATTTTATATGGTCATAGTTTTAAAATTACATTGATCAGTTTTATACCTTGTGATAAAAATGTGTGTTCATGATCTTTAATACCCAAACAATGATACTTATCTTAGAATAGACATTATTATATACATGACTGGTTGTCCTAGTTGAATTGCCATTTTGAAAATAAATTTTAGAATTTAAACTATTTGCATAACTGCACAATACAAAGTTTATTGTTTAGACAGCAAGTTCTCTGGGTTGTTAAATAATGTAAGGATATTTTTTTTAAGACCTGACTTACCTTTCATATTTCTATCAATTCAACACTTCTGTTTTAATCTACATTATTAAAATCATCAAGTAATGCATTGTGATTTTTATCTTTTGCAAAGTATTTAGCAAAAAAACACAGTGAAATGGAATGAATGCACTGACTGTTTTTGTTTGAGATCAGGACATAGGGGGAACAAGTTAGAAACATGCCTGGTATTAAGTAACAACCTGTGTATAGATACTTGGCCTCAAGCACTATGCCAGGTGTATTGGACAAAGCAAAACTCCTTAACAATATGTTAATACAAATAGTACTAAAAAATGAATTTTGTATAAATTTTGGGATTTCCCTGGTAGTCTAGAGGCTAAGACGATGGAATTCCCAGTGCAGGGGTCCTGGATTTGACCCCTAGTCAGGGAACTAGAGTTTACATGCTGCAACTAAGAGTTTTCATGCCACAATTAAAGATGTGCTCAACTAAGACCCAACACAGTCAAATAAATAAATAAAAATAAATATTAAACAAAAGCCTACTCAGAACTCATATCCACTATGTGAAACAGGAAGCATGGGTGACAGGGATTTGATTATCCAACATTTGAGAAGCTATATATACAGTGCTCAACAAATGCCATATTCCATTAGCAAGTAATTGTGATTAAGAATAAAATAAAAGCATGATTTTTTTCCTCCAACTTAACAACATATTTTCTTCAAATTATTTTAGGTCATTGAAAACTATTCTAATGCTTAAAGTTAAAAAAAATAATAATAATGTTTCAGTGAGGATAAGTAGTAACTGTAACCCTCATACACGGCTTTCAGAAGTGCAAAATGGAACAGCTACTTTGGAAAACAGCAGATTTTTTCACTTGAGGTATATTTACTTGTGCTAAGCCTCTTCAATCATGTCCAGCTCTTTGTGACTCTATGGAATATAGACTGCCATGCTCCTCTGTCCATGGGATTCTCCAGGCAAGAATACTGGAGTGAGTTGCCATGCCTTCCTCCAGGGAATCTTCCCAACCCAGGGACTGAACCCATCTCTCTTACATCTCCTGCATTGACAGGTGGGTTCTTATGACTCAGCAATCCTGCTCCAAAGTAGTTAGACCAGGCTACTAAGAATGTGTGATCATACAAAAAATATGCATGTGAATATTTATATCAGCTTTATGCATAATTGCCTCAAACTGGTGAGTGAATATATAAAACTATTTCACATCTTACAGGGAAATAGAACCCAGACACAAAATGGAACAAACTACTGATAAATGCAACAACATGGATGAATTTCAAATGCATAAGATAAGTGAAAGAAGTGCCTTTAGAAGGTCCATACTGTATGATTTTATTTATATGATGTTCCCAATTGTGGCAAAATCATAAGGACAGAAAGTAGATCAGAGTAGAGGCACAGCCAAATATTTCAGGCTGTTGATGCCAGAACCTAGGAAGAAGTTCTGTGATGCTTCCTTCTGTTACTGATGCCAAGCTGACAGAAGGAAGAAGTAGACAGAGAACATATTTTCGTTCCAGATGCCTCCCCACCCCCAACAAACAACTCCCACTGACAAAGTTTTATTGGAGATCAGGAAGGGCTTCTAAGAAGTATACTTTTCAAAATCCCAGCTACCTGCCCCCAAATATGTAGTGTAACACAAAAGCATGGGAGAAAGGAAACAGACAAGCAACTGTTAGTTTGTGCATACTGTTAGTTTGTGTTTTCTGGAATTTGCAATAAATTCACATTCATCATATCAGTGTATAATGCATGTAACAGTGTGTGAGGTTCTTTTATGTAGAAAAAAGTATGCTTAAATTAGATGTGAATTTAAAAGGATCATTTTGCAAATGTTAAAAGAATGTTTTCTTAGTCTCTTAATAATATCTCATTTTCAGTGTTATTGGAGATTATTTTTTATTAAAAATATTTCTTGTTAGTTAGATGTAGAACCACACTATGAAACCATGTATCTAAATGTCCTGGACTACTTTAAGTATCATGGATATTTTATGTACTGTAAGTTTTCATCACTGGAGAGACTATTCCTTGGAGTATGTTTAAGTCTGTTTTTCAGGACAAGTTATATAAATGAAAGCCAAGAAAATGTGAGTGAATGTGCAGTAACCTAATAACTATAATAGTGAGAGAGCCTTATTAACCTTGTAAAACTGTATGTATTGCAAAAGAAACACTGGGCCCCATATATATCAACCACTAAAGTCACATTGTATCTTGTATTCCTGGCATGTTTCTGAAAGTCATCACTGGGAAAGAACTGTTTCCATTCCTAGCTTGGATTTTCTCTCTTATTATGAATTATAAAAAGTTTCAACTAAATAGTTAACTAACACAAATTAAGAGGAAACTTTTTTTCACCTCTTCAAAATCATCTTAAGATGAATCTCAGTTGACACTGACAAATGATCTGTCTTTAGGAACTTATGGTGTGAGCTCAATACAATGAAGAAGGAAAATCTTCAAAAGCACATTAGGTTGTCACTGTTGAGTTCTATAATCAGACCTCATGCAAGCATTCTACTTGTAACATCAACTAGACAAGCCTTAAATTAGTTTAAAAAGGAAATATATTTTTCCACACAGTTCCTTTTTTTCTATTGTTCATGAAAAAAAAACAATTATTTTTTGTATTGAATCCACACTGATTTTAATAAGGATGTATAGTACAACCGTATGCACTTAAATTAATGAAAAGGGCCTGACTCAGTTAAAAATACTTTAAATGAAAGTCACCATATTTTTTACCTCATCAAATTATTTAAAAAAAGGATTTGAGATGGTATTTGATTCATTTTATAATTATAGCTCAGTGAAAGCACAGGTAGATATGAACCATATTTTTAAAGTGTAGCATTAGGGTAAAGGAGTTGCAACTTTACACTGAAATAGGAAAAGGAAATGACACTAGAGATAGTGCTTGAGATGAGTATAAAAGCAGCTAAGGATTCATTTCCTTGGTTGTCCTCAATATTTCTGTTAAATCTGTATGCATAGCCATTTGGTAAGACTGAGATCCAGAGTAGACAGCTTTGTAATGAGGGGAAGGAGAGAATATATGGATTACTTACCACAAAGAATGTTTCAATGTGACAGTTGAAAATATTTCTGGAGGATAATCAATGATAAAATACTTTAAGAAAATATATATCTTTAACTGCTGAGCTACACAGTTTATAAAGATCATATAGCATTTTAAAATGGGAAAATAGAGAGCAATGCTAGAATTCCACACATCTAACAAGGATGGAGAGTAGTGGCTATACAAAACATTACGATGATTAATGAGGAAGTATGTGCCATTAGTGTTGAGACAAAATTAATAGTCTAAATAATGCCAGAAAGGTTGATTGAGAGAAAGTGAAAGTACGAAAGTAGTAAAAGCATCAAGAGGGGAGAACTGAGAAAAAATACATTTATCAGAGACAAGAGATATTAGATAATTTAAATATATATAATATATATATGTGTGTGTGTGTGTATATATATTTCTGCTTTATTGACTAAGCCAAAGCCTTTGACTGTGTTCAGTTAAGATCAGTCGCTCAGTCGTGTCCAACTCTTTGCGACCTCCTGCATTGCAACACACCAGGCCTCCCTGTCCATCACCAGTTCCTGAAGTTCATTCAAACTCATGTCCATCAAGTCGGTAATGCCATCCAGCCATCTCATCCTCTGTCGTCCCCTTCTCC
>SJYC01107144.1:0-10738 GCA_006408675.1 Madoqua kirkii | reverse complement strand
CTTACTCCTTGGAAGAAAAGTTATGACCAACCTAGATAGTATATTCAAAAGCAGAGACATTACTTTGCCGACTAAGGTCTGTCTAGTCAAGGCTATGGTTTTTTCAGTGGTCATGTATGGATGTGAGGGTGGTACTGTGAAGAAGGCTGAGCATCAAAGAATTGATGCTTTTGAACTGTGGTGTTGGAGAAGACTCTTGAGAGTCCCTTGACAAGGAGATCCAACCAGTCCATTCTGAAGGAGATCAGCCCTGAGATTTCTTTGGAAGGAATGATGCTGAAGCTGAAGCTCCAGTACTTTGGCCGCCTCATGAGAAGAGTTAACTCACTGGAAAGACTCTGATGCTGGGAGGGATTGGAGGCAGGAGGAGAAGGGAAAGACAGAGGATGAGATGCCTGGATGGCATCACTGACTCGATGGTAGTGAGTTATGTGAACTTCTGGAGTTGGTGATGGACAGGGCTGCCTGGGGTGCTGTGATTCATGGGTTCGCAGAGTCAAACACGACTGAGCGATTGAACTTTATTGAACTGAACTGATGTTCTGCCAGATGAAGGACAAGGCAGAAGAAGAAGAGAAAGAGTTTTATCTAATCAAATTCCATATTTAATTGTTTTATTAACTCAGTCATAAACTCATTATTGTGTATACCACTAATAAATAAAATAACACTGCCAATTTAAAATAATACAGTTTTTTCTTACCTAAAATTTTTATTTTATACTTATTGAAACGGTTTCAAGACATTTTCCCCCTTTTACTGAATTGATTTAATATTTTTTTAAGTTTAATGTATACATTGTGATGATCTAACACATTTATATATTGTGAGATAATTACCACTATAAGGTCAGTTAACACACCCATCATTTCACACATTTACTTCTGTGTGTGTGTGTGTGTGTGTGTGTGTGTGCATGTGTGGTGAGAATGTTTAAGATGGACTCAGCAGATTTCAAGAATACAATACAGTATTGTTGACTTTAGTCATTATGCTATACATAAGATTCCCCAGAATTATTTTATTTCATAACTAGAAGTTTGTATATTTTGACAAACATCATCATTTCTCTTACCCCACAGCCTTTAGCAACCACCTGTCTACTCTCTACTTCTGTGTTTGGCTTTTTTTATATTTCACATGTGAGTGAAGTCATACAGTGTTTGTCTTTCTCTGTCTACCTTTTTTCACTTAGCCTAATGCCCTCAAGTTTCCTCCATATTAACACCAATGGCAAGTTTTTCTTTTTTATGGCTGGATAATATTCTATTTTTATATATCACATCTTCTTTATTCATCCTTATCTCTTGATGGACATTTAGATCCTGTCTGTGTCTCAGCCATTGTGAATAACACTGCAGTAAACATTGAAATCCAGATATCTATTTGAAATAGCAGTTTTCACATTCTTCAGATATATACCAAGAAGTGAGATTGCTGAATCATATAATTTTATTTCTAGCTTTTGGAGGAAACTCCACACCATTTTCCATAATAGCTTTGCCAAACTGCATACCACAAGCCATGCACAATTCTCTTTTCTCCACATCTTTGCCAAAACTTATTTACTAGGACATATGTATAAAGAAAGATAAATTTAGATACTTCTAAATCTTCTTCATGTTGAGAGTACATTTTAATTTAGATAATGGAAGTTCAATTTGTTTCTCAGTACACCTCATCATCATTAAACAGTTTATAATGCAACATTTCTTAAAATAATGCTCCATTCTCATCTCCCAGATTATCTTCCAACTTCAGGATTATCTTCCAACTCCAGGATTATCTTCCAAGCAGCCTCTGACAACTCTTTGCAAGCTTGAATGTGAGCATATGTACAACGAAAACTATTGTAGATCTTATGTCTGGCCAACAGTAAATGTAGCATGCAACCCCACTTTGGAGTCTTTAAATTGTCTTAGAATGAATGAGACAGGGAGTTCACTTTTCTTTTTTAATACGTGATGATTGAAGTTCATTTCTTCATATATTTAAGAATGTTCTTCTGCTAATATGCTGCTTGGAAATAAAAGTGCTCCCAATAATCAAATAATGAATCCACAGATAAGTATAATTTAAAAGTGTTACTTGACTGAGAACACTTTCATCCTGTCTTAATAATACTTAATGTGTGTCTCAACTCATTCAAAGACGATATTGAAAGATATTGAATGCTGTGAATGTTCATGATATCTCATAATTAGAAAGACATCTGAGCTAAGTAAAATTGTAGGGAACAATTTCCCAGTTTTTAATAGTTCTCTGTTCAGTTGATTTCCTGCAGCAATTTGTTGGTTCCATTTATGATGAAGCATAAAGCATATTAGTAAATTGGCCTTCAGAACTTCAGAATATTTAAAAAGAGTTTATTTGGCTTAAAATTTTCCATTTTTCTTTATATAAAAAGTTTTTTGTCAATATACATTAATAGTTCTGAAAAAATAGTATCAGATTATTAAATAAATATATTTTTATATTTTAAAAATAGAAGCATATACAGCCAGTTATTTAATATTTTAATTAATTCATACAACTTCCAGGCTACAGAAGTATGTTCACTGCTGTCTCATATTCATTTATTTCAAAAAACAAATTAAATATTTTATTTTTTACAATTTATTTATTTATTCTAATTAGAGGCTAATCACTTTACAATATTGTAGTGATTTTTACCATACATTGACATAAATCAGCCATGGGTGTACATGTGTTTCCCATCCTGAACCCTCCTCTCATCTCCCTCCCCATCCCATCCCTCAGGGTCATTCCAACGCATCAGCTCTGAGCACCCTGTCTTATGACTCAAACCTGGACTAGCAATCTGTTTCATATATGATAATATACATGTTTCAATGCTATTCTCTCAAATCATCTCACCCTCGCCTGCTCCCATAGAGTCAGAAAGACTGTTCTATACATCTGTATCTCTTTTGCTGTCTCTTATATAGTGTCATTGTTAGCCTCTTTCTAAATTCCATACATATGCATTAGTATGCTGTATCTGGTGTTTTTTCTTTCTGACTTATTTCATTCTGTATAATAGGCTCCAGTTTCATCCACCTCATTAGAACGGATTCAAATGCATTCTTTTAATGGCTAAGTAATACTCCATCGTGTATATGCACCACAGCTTTCTTATCCATTTGTCTGCCAGTGGACATCTAGGTTGCTTCCACATCATGGCTATTGTAAACAGTGCTGCAGTGAACACTGGGGTACACGCGTCTCTTTCAATTCTGGTTTCCTCGGTGTGTATGCCCAGCAGTGGGATTGCTGGGTTGTATGGCAATTCTATTTCCAGTTTTTTAAGGACTCTCCACACTGTTCTCCACAGTTGCTTGTACTAGTTTTGCATTCCCACCAACAGTGTAAGAGGATTCCCTTTTCTCCACACACTTTCCAGCATTTATTGTTTGTAGACTAACACATTTTGGTTAATAAGGTAGGTCAGTGCATAGGCTTACTTACCTCTAATAATACTCAAGAATGCTTTGTATTCAACAAAATGTTAGCAGGGACAACAGAATTTCTGAGTTTACATTTTCACTTTGAGGATAATTTATCGGTGTCTCCTCAAAAAGACTATAATATTAACCTGGCAGTCTTATTCGTTCTCAGTTACCTTAAATATTAAGCCTATTCTATCTTTGAATTTTGTCTAGTCAAGACTGTGTTTTTTCCAGTAGTCATGTATAGATGTGACAGTTGGACTATAAAGAAAGCTGAGCACCGAAGAATTGATGCTTTTGAACTGTGGTGTTGGAGAAGACTCTTGAGAGTCCCTTGGACTGCAAGGAGATCCAACCAGTCCATCCTAAAGGAGATCAGTCCTGAGTGTTCTTTGAAAGGACTGATGTTGAAGATGAAACTCCAATACTTTGGCCAGCTGATGTGAAAAACTGATCCATTTGAAAAGACCCTGATGCTGGGGAAGATTGAAGGTGGGAGGAGAAGGGGATAAGAGGAGAAGAGGATGAGATGATTGGATGGCATCACCGACTCAATGGACATGAGTTTGAGTAAACTCCGGGAGTTGGTGAGGGACAGGGAAGCCTGGCGTGCTGCAGTCCGTGGGGTCGCAAATAGACACAACTGAGCGATTAAAACAGAACTGAATTGATCTCTGCATTTCACGTGGAAAGAGAATTGGTTTATGGATTAAATTGAAACATATATACTATCATGTAAGAAATGAATTGCCAATTTATGTTCGATAAAGGATACTTGGGACTGGTGCACGGGGATGATCCAGAGAGATGATATGGGGTGAGAAGTGAGAGGGGATTTCAGGATTGGGAGCTCATGTACACTTGTGGCTGATTCATGTCAATGTATGGCAAAACCAATACAGTATTTTAAAGTAGAATAAAGTAAAAATAAAATTTAAAAAATTCAATTACAAAAAAATAAATAAAAATAAATTTCAAAAAAAAATAGCAATTATTTCCAGATAATAACTGATTCAAAGACAAACAAAAGAATGACATCATTATATTGATTTGTAAATGTAAATTACAGGTAAAAGTGACAGGAACTAGAAAATTTCTAAATGGATATGAATAGATCTTGGATCTAGAGCCACATGTGTAACAAAGGAAATTGTCTTTACAATATATGTTTCCAAAGGAAGAAAAATCTAGAGTTTATCTGCAAGCTCTGATATTTTATGTTGTGTTTTTCTGTTTTCAACCTTTTCCTTTTTTTTCCTCCAAGTTATCCTAATTGATCTTTGATTGGTTAGATTAGGAGCCAGAGTGCAATTAAGTGCTAAAAATGAAAATAAAAATCCTAGACTAGTGTCTTTCCATCTACCAAATTTTTAAGAAAATTCTCTAAGGAGAATTAGGAAGAAGATTGCCAAATGAAAGCTAGGTATAAAAATAATGTAGTTAGAGAAACCATGTAAAGGATATAAAACATAAACTGTCTTATGTTGATGACTCTAAAAATCATATTTCAAAAATGCCCTCTCTTTTGATCTCCAGTCTCCTATCCCAAATATTTACATGATCCCACCATTTATACATGTTATCTAAAATGTAACTTCTTCAAAATGTTTAATTTGCCATTCCCCTAAAACTGGTTTTTCTTCAAGGTTCTTCCATATTACTAAGTGGAACTATAATCCATTCATTTGCTCAATGCAAATGGAAATCATCCTTGATATACCTTACTTTCCTGTTACCTCCACAGTTGGTCAGTCAACAAATTCCTTTCAAGGTCTATGTCTAGATTTTTTTTTTTAATTTCCATCTTTTTTTCCCCTCTCCATATTCCAAACTATGGGCAATTTTGCATGAATTAGTCTTTTTGATTTATTGTTATTATTCACCCCATGCAATCATTTTGTTTATTTTTTTTAATCAGTTTTCTCTGAGTAAAATATTAGTTCCATGTGGAGAGAAATCTGGCCTCTCTTTATTCTAATCACTTGTAATACCTGCACCTCATAGCTCAGATGGTAAAGAATCTCAGACCTGGGATTCTTTGAAGTTTAACTAACATTTCTTTTCCTCTGATTCCTGGGTCGGGAAGTTCCCTTGGAGAAGAGATGGCTACCCACTCCAGAGATCTTGCCTGGAGAATTCCATGGACAGAGGAACCTGGTGGGCTACAATCTGTGGGGTTGCGAAGAGTTGGACACGACTGAGTGACTAACACACTGGCGTTGGTCTGTTAGTACTCAGTCATGTAGTTGGTACTCAGTTAATATTGGATTAACCAATAAATATATAAACCAGAGTAAATGGGTTTGTCCATTATGGTGATTTCATTAAATCTGAAACATATTTTTCACTTTTAATCATCCTTTCAATGTAAGTCGTTGGAGTTAAAATGTCATTTAGCATATTTGTTATACAGATTAGATAACTTCCAGCCTAAACTTCTGGGTTCACAAACAAATACCCCCATATGCTATGTGTGATTCTGACCAATTTATTTAAGCTCCCCAATATACAGTTTGTTAATCTGTAAAATGGCGCTTTTAACAGTATCTGTATATAGTACAGAATGTGAGAATTAGAAGAATTAGCTGAAATACTTCATTTAAGGTACTCAGTATAGTGCTTGTTACTTTTAACCAGCTATGCCTAAACTAATTGTATATTTGCCTGTCTCCTTGTAAAGTCTAAGTCATTACTCACACTGAATCACAGGGATTAATCATTGTGGTTTAGCACTCAAATTAGTGCATTAGAAATGTTAAGAACTCTGTATGATTTCAATACCTTTAAACAATGAAATTTTTGCATCTTGTCTTATGTGCCTGATATGTTCCAGTGTCTCCTAGTTTATAGTCTATAGGAACTTGAATAAAGTCTGTATTGTACTGTTGTGTGAAAATTGTATAAATCTTAATTGTGTTAAATAGGGTCATAGTGCTTTTCAGGTCTACCATACCCTTCTGACCAAAATAATTAAAAACTCTTCCAATCATATAGGATGGAGTGTTACTGTGTGTGAACATAAAAATAAAAGGTGACCAGAGAAAGAAAATAATGGATATTAGGTCTGCATACACTGAAAGATAAATAAGAAACATGTCATATTTTTGTGTGCACATATAGTAATATATTTCCTGATTGAACAGTCTGAAAGAACCAGTTGTGTATTTTAGAGTTTGACATACTAGACACATACACTAGAAGAGAAAAATTTTGTAAATGTCTAGTGAAATATCAGGTTAGTAAAAGAAACATCAAAGACTCAAACCACACTAAGTTATAACATGTATAAAATCCTTTTTAACTATAGAGCATGAAAGAGAAAGATAGCTAAAATTAGATGTCTTCAAAGAAATAATATTCCTGCTGAGATTTAATATATAAATCAATGCATAATGATTTTCAGAAGATAGGAGCAAATCTTCTAAGATAAATACATGTGTCTAAGCTAGTTATATTTGAATTAGCCTGAAAGTGCATTACTGTCTAAAGAAAAATACACCAATCAGAAAGGAAAGCAAGGTTAGGTAGAAATCTCAACATAAAATAGTGACAGTTTTCTTTCAAGCAATGTCCAAAGAAGAGTGTCCTCAATTCAAAGGATTTAATAATCAGACTATATTTTTCCTTGATGTGTTTAAGCATGCTTTTCCCATGCCCATTTCTACTGTGTATTATTTCATGCTTTATCAAAACATCTAGGTAAAATTTTGTAGTTCAGCTCCCCATAGAACCATGCTTGCTGAAAAAAAAAAAGAGCAGCTAGCCAGAGGACTGGAGTTTCAGGTACTTTGGGATCATTCTAGGATTCACTGTCATGAATTGTGAATTGACAGGGACTGCAACCAATATAAGGTTAATTATTTTTGTAAGCAACTTTGTGGTCTCTGAATTTACAAAATTAAAATGTATTTACACACTGTGCTGTGCTTAGTCTCAGTCAGACTCTTTGTGACCCCATGGAGTATAACCCACCAGGCTCCTCTGTCCGTGGGAATTCTCCAAGCAAGAATACTGGAGTGGACTGCCATGCCCTCCTCCAGGGGACCTTATCAACCCAGGGATGGAACCCAGGTCTCTCACATTGCTGGTGGATTCTTTAACATCTGAGGCACCAAGGAAGCCCACCTCCCATATACCTCCCCTCTAGGTCATCACAGAGCACCGAGCTGAGCTCCGTGTACCGTATAGCCGCTTCTCACTAGCTATCTTTTTATAGCTGCTATAGAGCACAAGGAGCTCCACTCCATGGTCTGTGATGACCTCGAGGAGGTGTGTACCGGAGGTGGCTGAAGAGGAAAAGGATACATATACACATACAGCTGATTCACGATGTAGTGCAGCGAAAGATAACACAATATTGTGTAGCAATTCTACTCCAATTAAAATTTTTAAGTAAAATAAATGAGTTTATCAAGTGATGCCATCTGCTGGGGCCAGCCTGTAGTCAGCCAGCCATCCACTCTGAAAGACATTTATCAGTAATTTTCAGCTAAAGACCACCAGGTGCATGTCTGAAACAGTTAAACAAGGTGGGTTTATTACTCATCTCAATGAGGGAAAACCCACACCATGGGGAAACTTGGAGTGTTCTGGTAAGCAAGCATTCCAGGGAACACTTAAGGTTTTCTGCTTTGGCTGGGTAATTTTGGAGGATCTAAGGAAACAGGGTTTCCCTCTAGATTAATTGTTGTCAGAAGGCTGGAGAAAGTTTATCATGTTTTGCTAAATTATTCTTGTCTATAAGCAGGAAAAACTATATTATAGTTGTAACTGAGAAAAAAACAGTGATTTCTCATTTAGTGGGAAAAGGAGATGTTTGATATTTTGTGGGTTACAAAATACTCTTACCTTGCCTGAAGAAAATGCTTTGTGAGCTTGTTTATCTTCAACAGGAGAATAACATGGCTTAGCTGTAAGCATCAGATAAATTTGTAATAACACTGAGGTCTAGATGTGAGCCTGAGATCAATTTCCAGAAGTCAGGGACTGTGTTTTTTTCCTTTATTGAACCTGCAAAACACTTTCTAACCATTGTATTCAACTTTGTACATCAATCAGAAATTACTATCAGGCTCAAGGCTTTGGTTTTTTTTATGTGGACTTTTTATTTTTTTATAGATACAGAATCTAGAAAAATGATAATGAAAAATTTATTTACAGGGCAACAATGGGCAAACATTCATAGAGAATAGACTTATGGGCATGGGGAGAGGGGAGGAGAGGGTGAGATATATAGAAAGAGTGACATGGAAACTTACATGACCACATGTAAAATAGAGAGCCAATGGGAATTTGCTGTATGGCTTAGGAAACTCAAACAGAGGCTCCATATCAACCTAGAGGGACTGGATGCAAAGAGAGGTGGGAGGGAGCTTCAAAAGGGAGGAGATCTATGTACAACTATGGCTGATTTATGTTGAGGTTTGACAGAAAACAGCAAAGTTCTGTAAAGCAATTCTCCTTCAATAAAAAATAAACTAATTAAAAAAAATTTTTAGAGAGCAATGTGACAGATAGGACCAGAGAAGAAACAGTTGATAAAAATATTCCATTTTTTACCTATTTCTAGGGTTGCCCTTTTGTGTGTAATAAAAATTAGTGATTTCTAACTCACTAATCAGAAAACAACAAGTTTTAAAGACATATTTCAACAAGTAAATTACAAGTATTAACTTGTTAGAGTGGCTTACCTTGGAACTGGGGAAATAGGTATTTTACATATATACATTTTAAGACTTAAATCGGAGTATAACTCCTAGACTAAACTATATTACAGCTTATCTGTGTATCTGTCCATCAGGAAAAACTACCAATATAATTTAAATGACATTAGAATACTTTTCACTTTCATCCCAGTCTAATCATTCTGAATCCAAATGGTATATTTTGGAGATTGTGAAGGACAGGGAAGCCTATGCTACAGTGTAGGGGTCACATAGAGCCTGACATGGCTTAGCAACTGAACAACAACAAATACACAAAATATCAGTACCCCACCAGAAGCTCCTGATTTAATTTGTCTGGTTAGATAGCTGAAATCAGTATTTTATTTTTTAATCTCTTGAGGTAATTCTAAAACACAACCAAGATTAAGAATCTCTGGCCTAGATTATATGTAACATTAGTAGTTTGCTAGTATTCTTCTACTAATCTGTTGATGCCAGGTATGAAAAGGAAACTAAGTAATAATACTTCTGTGAAGCCTAGACTATTATAAGTCCTCATAAATTATATGTTAAAAAATGCATTAAGAACTTAGAATAAAATGGGAGATAATGTTTCAGGCCAAATGTTGCAATGAAGATATTTTAGACTTCATTTCATGTTATAATGTTCCTTCATTTGCCTCTTCTTATAAAACACAAGTTAATGGTTCTTTAAGGGAAAATGTTAGAATTGGGAAATAATTGACCCTAAAAAGGGCAGACTCTGACAGGAGTTATATTACTCTTTAACATATCTTTGGACTTTGTAAGCTTCCTTCCAAACAATATTTTTATGTTTTTGCCATTGTTGTTGCTATAATGATTTAGAGCTTGGATTTTATCAGCCCTTGGAGATAAGAAACCTATAATTGGAAACTGCTTTTATGAAAATATTTTTCTTTTTCCAACAGACCCAGTGATAATTATCAACATAGACTGTCCACTTTCAGACTCTCCTTTTACTTTCTCAGTTCTCAGACAGAGACAAAAAACATTCAATTCACTAAATTATTCTCATTTTTTATGGTCCAGTTGTAAACACCATCATGCTTCTCTATGGAATGATAATTATCTATTCAGTAGACAAAAACCAGTTCATGATATTTTATAACCATTGACTGATTGTTGACTTTGTTTCTTTTAACTTTTAAAATTCCACCTCCTGATTATATTTTGAATATTGATTATTCAGTAGTGCCTGTTTCAGAGTAGGGACAAGCTTAAGGAGTCTAAAAGAAAGATGAAAGTAACTCTGCCATTTGTTAATGCATGTTGTTTAAGACTTTATTGTGAGTAAAATAGAAAGACTTGACGGCTTTAATAACAATACTGAATGTAATTTTCTCTTTTTGTTCATAGATTGATTAATATAGTTGTACAAAAATAGTAGATATATTGAGATTGCCGAAATCATAAAGCATTGGAGGTTAAAAAGACCTTAAGTGTTAACCGCTTAGTCATATCTGACTCTTTTTGACCACATGGACTGTAGCCCACCAAACTCTTCTGTCTATGAAATTCTCCAGGCAAGACTACTGGAGTGGGTAGCCCTTCCCTTCCTCCAAGGAAGTTTCCTATCCCAGA
>SJYC01107142.1:0-16273 GCA_006408675.1 Madoqua kirkii | reverse complement strand
TATAGCAACAAGTTCAAAAGGACAATTCTTTATTTCATACATGAAACATTTAAAATTTTAAAGTGACATTGTGAAACCATGGATTTTACACAATTACTTTTAACAATAATTTATCAAGCTAAGACATTTACTTACAGATTCAAAATTTTATATGATGTGGAAGCATATTTAAAGTTTAATTCCCTTAACAGGACTTTAATATAACTCTCACAATATCACAAGCATTCTATTTATTAAACAGTCAATATTATTATTAGATAAGTGTTTTTTTTCATATCTCTATTTCTTACACTTCATGTTCATCAAGACCTGTAAGCACATATTACAGTATCTGATCCTGACCTCTTCTATAGCTATAATTTTTAAAGCCTCTCCTATTTTTCTTCCTCTTACACTCTCTCATCACTGTATTTTTCTATTTTTCTCTGTCCTTCTTGTACTATTGCAGTAGTCAAAAAACAAACAATGTTAGCAACAAAAATGCAGCCTAGAGGGACATAGAGGGACATATTGGAGAAGGTGATGGCACCCCCACTCCAGTACTCTTCCCTGGAAAATCTCATGTACAGAGGAGCCTGGTGGGCTGCAGTCCATAGGGTCACTAAGAGTCAGACACGACTGAGCTACTTCGCTGTCACTTTTCACTTTCATGCATTGGAGAAGGAAATGGCAACCCATTCCAGTGTTCTTGCCTGGAGAATTCCAGGGATGGGGGAGCCTGGTGGGCTGCCATCTGTGGGGTCACACGGAGTCAGACATGATTGAAGTGACTTAGCAATAGCAATGAAAGTTAGAGTGCTTAAAATTTACTGTCATATCAACTTGCAAGTCTACAATACAGTACTGTTAACTATACTCACCAAGCTGTATATTAGATCTCTGGGACTTATTATTTCTTTTATAATTGGAGGTTTGTACCCTTTGATTGACATCTCCCCATTTTCTCTTTCCCCTAGTCCTTGACAATCATTGTTCAGTTTTCTATTTCTACGAGTTCAACTTGCTTGATTCTGCATATAAGTGAGATCAAACTATATTTTTCTTTCTCTATTTGACTTATTTGTGCCCTTAAGGTCCATCTATGTTGATGAAATTGGAAAATTTCCTCTTTTTTCAGGACTGAGTAAGATTCTGGGATATGTGTGTGGGTGGGTAGATGTGTGTGCATGTGTGTGAATATATGTTTTGTTGAAGTTGTTTAGTCACAGTTTTGTCTGACTCTTTGCAACCCCATGGACTGCAGTATGCCAGGCTTCCCTGTCCTTCACTATCTCCCAGAGGTTATTCAAACTCATGTCCGTTGAGTCAATGATGCCATCCAACCATCTCATCCTCTGTTGCCCCCTTCTCTTCCTGTCCTCACTCTCTCCAACATCAGAGTCTTTTCCAATGAGTTGGCTCTTTGCATCAGGTGGCCAAAGTGTTGAAGCTTCAGCATCAGTCCTTCCAATGAATATTCAGGTTGATTTCCTTTGGAAATTACATATATATATATAGGCACATAGGTTTAAGTACAAAACAAAATACTCTAAAACTTTCAGCTATAAAGATGGAATAAACTCATTATGACACAGAAGTAAGTGAAGCATTCTTAGGCATAACAGCAAAAGCATGATATTGTTAACCTGAGATGAATAAACTGCCAGATAATTTCTCCAGCAAGGTAGATTGATTTGGGACCAGCAGAGAACTGCAGTCTATGGTCTGCAACCATGGAAATCCCCACAGGGAAAGGCAAGGAGAATCCTTTTATAGAGAGAAATTGGTTTTATACATATATAGTGATAAGTGAGAACTTTTGAGTCTCTCATAGTAGTAGTTGTTATTTGATCCAAACCAGAGCTTTTTCTTTATAGCAAAGCTAAAATTGTTCGATTTCCAATCTTGTTTTCCTTTTCTGAGGCCAGTTGTTGGGGTTCTCATGCTGATTTTTCTAAATTATTATTTGGAGAATTATCCCTTTGAACCACAACAAAGGTTTTGCCACTGTGGGCCTTTTAAGGGCAGCATTCCTTGTGGAAATGTCAGCAAAGTAAAAACCCTTAGATTCTGAGGGTCATTTAAAATACCATAGAAGCTTAATAATAGCTAAAGTAGCAGATAAAAATATTGCATCCAGCAATTCTTGGACATAGGAGCCATTTTTAAAATTTTATTTCTACTGGAATTAAGGTAGTCATATTGCTTTCACAACATTCCAAAGTCATGTTACTCCAAAACCATATCTGCTATTAGGATAAATATTGGCAGTTTTGTCCTTGGCTAAAATATAGGCCTGTGTAATTGCATATAATGCAGTCTGTTGGGCTAAAATAGCCACAATAAAGATTTTGCCTTAACAACATCAAAAGGAATTCCAATAGCATATCCTGGACAATATTTGCTATTGTTTCCTTTTAAAAAAAGAACCATCAGTGAAACATGAAAGTCACTATTTCTCAAGTGAATTTCCTGCAGATCACTATGAAGAGTCAGGAGGTCATTCTTCAGTGTTAAGCAGTCTTGAGAGACTTTATCCATGATGAAGGGGAGAAGAGTAGCTGGGTTAAGGTTATTAAAATGTCCAAGACTTAGGTTAGAAGCTACTAATACAAGGACTTCACAGGAGGTGAAGCAGCTGATTGAGAAATGCTGAGTGCAAGCACTTGTTTGCTCACCAGCCCTGAAGGCTTTGAGAATCTTCTCTGATCCCCAATGTGTAACAAAATGTTCACTTGACATAAACAGACTGCCAAATATTTCTCTGGCAAAAAAGGGGTTTATTTGGGATTAGCAGAGAATTGCAATTTGGGATCTGCAAACATGAAAGTTTATGTGCAAGTTCCTGCATGACAAGAAAAGAATACTCTTATAAAAAGGAAAAGAAAATGAGGAAAGCTATAGTAAACAAAGCATTCACGGCTTTTCATTGGCTGAAAACTTGCCAGGAAAGAAGGAGAGTCTTTATTCTTCCTGTTCAGCTTGTCTATTGTCACAGACTATATAGAGCTTCTCCATCTTTGGCTGCAAAGAATATAATCAATCTGATTTTGGTGTTGACTATCTGGTGATGTCCATGTGTAGAGTCATCTTGTGTTGTTGGAAGAGGTTATTTGCTCTGTGTTTTGTTCTCTTGGCAAAACTGTTAGCCTTTGCCCTGTTTCATTTTGTACTTCAAGGCCAAACTTGCCTGTTACTCCAAGTATGTCTTGACTTCCTATTTTTTGCATTCCAGTCCCCTATGATAAAAAGGACATCTTTTTCAGTATTAGTTCTAGAAGATCTCGTAGGTCATCATAGAACTGTTCAACTTCAGCTTCTTCAGCATTAGTGATTAAGGCATAGACTTGGATTACTGTGATATTAAATGGTTTGCCTTGGAAATGAACAGAGATCATTCTGTCATTTTTGAGATTGCACCAAAGTACTATATTTCAAACTCTTTTGTTGACTATGAGGGCTACTCCATTTCTTCTAAGAGACTCTTGTCCACAGTGGTAGATATAATGGTTATCTGAGTTAAATTTGCCCATTCCAGTCCATTTTACTTCGCTGATTCGGTGTTCACCATTGCCATCTCCTGTTTGACCACTTTCAGTTTACCTTGATTCATGGACCTAATGTTCCAGGTTCCTATGCAATATTATTCTTTTCAGTATCATACTTCCATCACCAGTCACATCCACAAGTGAGTGTTGTTTTTGCTTTGGCTCCATCTCCTAGTTCTTTCTGGAGTTGCTTCTCCACTCTTCTCCAGTAGTGTATTGGGCCCCTTCCAACCTAGGGAGTGCATCTTTCAGTGTCATTATCTTTTTGCCATTTCACACTGTTCATGGGGTTCTGAAGGCAAGAATACTGACATGGTTTGCTATTCCCTTCTCCAGTGGACCATGTTTTGTCAGAACGCTACACAATAACCCATCCATCTTGAGTGGCCCTACACCACATATCTCGTAGTTTTACTGAGTTAGACAAGGCTAGTTTTCTGTGACTGTGGCTTTCATTCTTTCTGTCCTCTGATGAATAAAGATAAAAGACTGTATGGAAGCTTCCAGATGGGAGATACTGACTGTAGGAGAAACTAAGTCATGATTTGATGGGCTCAGTAAATGTTTAATCCAATTTTCTCTTGATGGCCTGGCTGTCTTCCCTCTCTATTGTTTGGCCTGAGGCCCAAGGGTTGACCCACATCTTATACAGTCAGCAAAAGAAAAATTGACCTGGAGCTGACTGTGGCACAGAGCATGAAATCCTTGCGGCAAATTCAGACTTAAATTGAAGAAAGTAGGGAAAACCACTGGATCATTCAGGTATGACCTAAGTAAAATCCCTTCTGATTATACAGTGCAAGTGACAGATTCAAGGGATTAGATCTGATGGACAGAGTGCCTGAAGAAATATGAATGGAAGTTTGTGGTGTACAGAAGGCAGACCATTGTACCAAACCATCCCCAAAAAACAAATGCAAAAATGCAAAATGGTTGTCTGAGGAGGCCTTACAAATAGCTAAGAAAAGAAGAGCAGCTAAAGGCAAAAGAGAAAAGGAAAGATATACGCATCTGAATGCAGAGTTCAAGAAAATAGCAACGAGAGACAATAAACCTTTTTAAGTGAATAATGCAAAGAAATAGAGAAAGACGATAGAATGGGAAAGACTAAAGATCTCTTCAAGAAAATTAGAGATACCAAGGGGACATTTCATGTAAAGATGGGCACAGTAAAGGACAGAAATGGTATGGACCAAACAGAAGTAGAAGATATTAAGAAGAGGTGGAGAAAATACACAGAAGAACTACATAGAAAAGATCTTAATCACCTAGATAACCAAGATGGTATGATCACTCACCTAGAAACAGACATCCTGAAGTCCAAAGTTAAGTGGGCCTTAGGAAGCATCACTACAAACAAAGCTAGTGGAGGTGAGGTGATGGAATTCCACCTGAGCTATTCCATGTTCTAAAAGATGATGTACAAGTGCTACACTCAACATGCCAGGAAATTTGGAAAATTAAGCAGTGGCCACAGGGCTGTTAAAGTTCTGTTTTAATCCTAACCCTGAAGAAAGGCAATGCCAAAGAATGTTCAAACTACCACACAACTGCACTCATCTCACACAGTAGCAAAGTAATGCTCAAAATTCTCCAAGCAAGGTTTCAACAGGATGTAAAACAAGAACTTCCAGATGTTCAAGCTAAATCTACAAAAGACAGAGAAACCAGAGGTCAAATTGTCAACATCTGTTTGATCACCAAAAAAAGCAAGAGAGCTCCAGAAAAACATCTGCTTTATTGACCATGCCAAATCCTTTAACTGTGTGAATCACAACAAACTGTGGAAAATTCTTCAAGAGATGAGAATACTAGACCACCTGATCTGCCTCTTGAGAAGCCTGTATGCAGGTCAGGAAGCAACAGTTGGAACCGGACATTGAACAATGTACTGGCTCCAATGTGGGAAAGGAGTATGTCAAGGCTATATATTGCCAGCCTGCTTATTTAACTTCTATGCAGAGTATATCATACAAAATGCTGGCTGGATGAAGCACAAGCTGGAATCAAGATTGCAGGGAGAAATATCAGTAACCTCAAATATTCAGATGACACTATCCTTATGGCAGAAAGCAAAGAAAAACTGAAGAGCCTCTTGATGAAAGTGAAAGAAGAAAGTGAAAAAGTTGGCTTAAAACTCAACATCAAGAAGACTAAGATCATGGGATCCAGTCCCATAACTTCATGGTAAATAGATATGGAAACAGTGGAGACAGTGTCAGACTTTTTTTGGGGGGGCTCCAAAATCACTGCAGATGGTGACTGCAGCCATGAAATTAAAAGAGGCTTACTCCTTGGAAGAAAATCTATGACCAACCTAGATAGCATAATAAAAAGCAGAGACATTACTTTGCCAACAAAGGTCTGTCTAGTAAAGCTATGGTTTTTCCAGTGGTCATGTATGGATGTGGAAGTTGCACTATAAAGAAAGCTGAGGGCCAAAGAATTGATGCTTTTGAATTGTGGTGTTGGAGAAAACTCTTGAGAGTCCTTTGGACTGCAAGGCGATTCATCCAGTCAATCCTAAGGTAAATCAGTCCTGAATATTCATTTTAAGGACTAATGTTGAAACTGAAACTCCAATACTTTGGCCACCTAATCTGAAGAACTGACTCAGTTGAAAAGATCCTGATGCTGGGAAAAATTGAAGGCCAGAGGAGAAGGGGATAATAGAGGATAAGATGGTCCAATGGCACCACTGACTCAATGGACATGAGTTTGAGTAGGCTCTTGGAGTTGGTGATGGACATAAGGCCTGGTGTACTGCAGTCCATGGAAAGGGTCAGATACAACTCTCTTACTGAACTGAACTGTACTGATCTGAACTGATTGTTGCAGAATGTGACAATGCCCTGTTCTGTTCTCCCAACTATTTAATTTAAATTTCTGTTTATTAAATTTTTTTCTAATGCATTAAAGACTTCCCTCATGGCTCAGATGATTTAGAATTTGCCTGCACTGCAGGAGACCTGGGCTTTGGTCCCTGGATTGGGAAGATGCCATGAAGAAAGAAATGGCCACCTTCTCCAATATTCTTAACTGGACAATTCTATAGATGAAAGAGCCTGGCTGGTGACAGTCCATGGGGTTACAGAGAGTCAAGCACAACTGAGTGACTTTCCCTTTCAATTTTATAATACATAAAATAACTTGATATACTGGGCTTAATCAAAATTAAAAACCTATACTTTGAAAAAGACTTCATTATAAGGATGAAAAGGCAAACTAAGACTAGGGAAATTATTTGCAAACCACTTATTTGTCCAATGACTCAGAATTCAGCTGCCAATGCAGCAGCCACAGCAGATGCAGATTCTATCCATGCATCAGGAAGATCCCAGGGAGGAGGAAATGGCAGGAAAATTCCACTGACAAAGGAGCTGGCGGGCTACTGAGCACACTCGCACATTGAAAGAGTAGCTCAGTGAATTTGCAGGTAAGGTGGTGGAGATTTAGTGTTTAGCTGCTTTTTCACAAGTTCTCACGCAATGATCCATTTCATAACCACACTTTATCTTCACCTTCTAAGGTTCTTAGTGTCACTCATTGCTAAGCTTTTCTGGGATTCCACAAAAAGAATCAGCTTTCTTCTCCTTGATATTGCCTTCTGTGAGCACTGAGGTTGCATTTTTCACTCTGATAAGCCGGTTACCAATTTTCTGTCTGCTCACCTGCTCTTCCAAAACGTATTGACGTCTCTGCTCTCGTTCCCTCCCCCTTTCTCTTCGTCCATGAGGATTGATATCATTTTTATTTCTTTCCTTATATTACTATTAGCAAAATTTCATGACAGATTGGATATATTTTTTTGTGATTACTTTTCTACATTTAAGGAGAAGTCCTTTTTATTAAATTTAAAATAGCTAAATATATAAGAAACACTGTAATAACTATTATAACTTTCATTCCGTGAATTGAAATACTTTATCAAGTTCCAGAAGACAATCAAACGCATTGTGGGTTAACAGCTACCACTAAACAAATGAGCCTACATGTCAAATGACATATGATTTTGTCAGTTGTGATGCAGAACTGAAATACAGCCTCCTTTTCTATTGCAAAATCTCATGCAGACTCATTGTTACTACCTAAATTTCAAGAACTTGAAAAGTTCACCAAAAGTTGGCTTAAAACTCAACATCAAGAAGACTAAGATCATGGGATCCAGTCCCATAACTTCATGGTAAATAGATATGGAAACAGTGGAGACAGTGTCAGACTTTTTTTGGGGGGGCTCCAAAATCACTGCAGATGGTGACTGCAGCCATGAAATTAAAAGAGGCTTACTCCTTGGAAGAAAATCTATGACCAACCTAGATAGCATAATAAAAAGCAGAGACATTACTTTGCCAACAAAGGTCTGTCTAGTAAAGCTATGGTTTTTCCAGTGGTCATGTATGGATGTGGAAGTTGCACTATAAAGAAAGCTGAGGGCCAAAGAATTGATGCTTTTGAATTGTGGTGTTGGAGAAAACTCTTGAGAGTCCTTTGGACTGCAAGGCGATTCATCCAGTCAATCCTAAGGTAAATCAGTCCTGAATATTCATTTTAAGGACTAATGTTGAAACTGAAACTCCAATACTTTGGCCACCTAATCTGAAGAACTGACTCAGTTGAAAAGATCCTGATGCTGGGAAAAATTGAAGGCCAGAGGAGAAGGGGATAATAGAGGATAAGATGGTCCAATGGCACCACTGACTCAATGGACATGAGTTTGAGTAGGCTCTTGGAGTTGGTGATGGACATAAGGCCTGGTGTACTGCAGTCCATGGAAAGGGTCAGATACAACTCTCTTACTGAACTGAACTGTACTGAACTGAACTGATTGTTGCAGAATGTGACAATGCCCTGTTCTGTTCTCCCAACTATTTAATTTAAATTTCTGTTTATTAAATTTTTTTCTAATGCATTAAAGACTTCCCTCATGGCTCAGATGATTTAGAATTTGCCTGCACTGCAGGAGACCTGGGCTTTGGTCCCTGGATTGGGAAGATGCCATGAAGAAAGAAATGGCCACCTTCTCCAATATTCTTAACTGGACAATTCTATAGATGAAAGAGCCTGGCTGGTGACAGTCCATGGGGTTACAGAGAGTCAAGCACAACTGAGTGACTTTCCCTTTCAATTTTATAATACATAAAATAACTTGATATACTGGGCTTAATCAAAATTAAAAACCTATACTTTGAAAAAGACTTCATTATAAGGATGAAAAGGCAAACTAAGACTAGGGAAATTATTTGCAAACCACTTATTTGTCCAATGACTCAGAATTCAGCTGCCAATGCAGCAGCCACAGCAGATGCAGATTCTATCCATGCATCAGGAAGATCCCTGGGAGGAGGAAATGGCAGGAAAATTCCACTGACAAAGGAGCTGGCGGGCTACTGAGCACACTCGCACATTGAAAGAGTAGCTCAGTGAATTTGCAGGTAAGGTGGTGGAGATTTAGTGTTTAGCTGCTTTTTTCACAAGTTCTCACGCAATGATCCATTTCATAACCACACTTTATCTTCACCTTCTAAGGTTCTTAGTGTCACTCATTGCTAAGCTTTTCTGGGATTCCACAAAAAGAATCAGCTTTCTTCTCCTTGATATTGCCTTCTGTGAGCACTGAGGTTGCATTTTTCACTCTGATAAGCCGGTTACCAATTTTCTGTCTGCTCACCTGCTCTTCCAAAACGTATTGACGTCTCTGCTCTCGTTCCCTCCCCCTTTCTCTTCGTCCATGAGGATTGATATCATTTTTATTTCTTTCCTTATATTACTATTAGCAAAATTTCATGACAGATTGGATATATTTTTTTGTGATTACTTTTCTACATTTAAGGAGAAGTCCTTTTTATTAAATTTAAAATAGCTAAATATATAAGAAACACTGTAATAACTATTATAACTTTCATTCCGTGAATTGAAATACTTTATCAAGTTCCAGAAGACAATCAAACGCATTGTGGGTTAACAGCTACCACTAAACAAATGAGCCTACATGTCAAATGACATATGATTTTGTCAGTTGTGATGCAGAACTGAAATACAGCCTCCTTTTCTATTGCAAAATCTCATGCAGACTCATTGTTACTACCTAAATTTCAAGAACTTGAAAAGTTCACCAGATTTTTACATATACTGCTGAGTCCATTTTACAGGTTTAAACAATAAGAAAGTATATGGAAATACACAAATCTTAAGTAATAAATATTATTTAAGAATATAGTATTTTAGTTTATTAATCTTGACTTTATTGCTTTTGGATTAATAGCATGCTGATATAAAAAAGGCAAAAAATGCAGAATTGGAGTAGTAACTGGAGTGCAAATTAATGCAGACTCTCAAGATTTTGTGGTATTTTCTTACACTGGTCCTAACCTGCTCAATGCCCTGGGGCTTCATGTTGTCTAAGATACTGGAAGAAAATGCTGCAGTGTGTTCAGGTGTAACTGCATGCTTAATTAGGCACAGAATTATCAGTTTCAAGCAGCAAGTTGGACCCATCTTCTTAAAAATGAACCCTACAAAACCTATCTTCTGAGGCAGTTTTTATAGGATCCTACTCTATACTGAATATACAACTCTACTTCCATGGCAATATTGTGCACAGTTGTAAAAAAGCTCCTCCTCAAAACACTGTTGGCTTATAATGTTTAAAGAGCAGAGGGACAATGGGATGGAGTTCAAAAAAAACAAAAAAAAAAAACAAAAAAACAAAGACAAAATCCCAGCACAGGGATTTAAAAAAAATCTTTGACCCTGGCAAACCTTTTTTGATAAATTGGTGTTTTGTGTGTTGTAAAGGACAAAAATGGAAATTTTGACCTCTATTAAAATGATATTAATCAATGATCTGATATTTTTTAAAATATTGAAATATCCTCACTGAACTGAACTATTTTAACATGGATTAATAAAAAGCCAAAAGTCAGAGGTTGTGGAATGAATATAAAATATTTCTGTGAAAATATTACATTCAACATTTAAACATTTAAACCTAGCAATTAATTTAAGATGATATTCTTACATTTATAGTGAGATATGAGTCAAGTGGGCCAAATTGAATGGGCTTTAAATGGGGGGGAAATTAGGTGTAGGAGAAGAAGACATATTTTAAAATTCGTTAGTGTCTCTTAGACAATGAAAATCATTATATAAAGAGAACATTCTTAAATCAGTAGAATCCAAAGTTACTTGGAAAAGTAAAGTCATTTGAACTACCAGTGGTTAGCTCATTTGATTAGACTAGATAGTAATAGAAAATCTGATGTGAACTCTTGTAGATCATACTAGGCAGTTCTGTTTTTTATAGTGATGATCAAAGTGAGAAAAAAAGGGGTTATTTTGTTTTACCTGCTGTTCCTAGGGATAAATGTTCTAACTGTATTTTCTCTATTCTCTAACTAACACTGCTCTTTAAAATAATTTATCTCCACATTTTTCCCTTTTTTTCCTCCCTTCCTTTGGTTTTTTCTTTTTCCCTTCCCTTTTCTTTTAAGGATATAATTAATTTATTGCATTAACTCACTGAATTAAGGCTCAATCTAATCCAGGATGACTTTGTCTTCACTTGATGCTGCTGCTGTCACTTCAGTCGTGTCCAACTCTGTGTGACCACATAGATGGCAGCCCACCAGGCTCCCTGGCCCTGGGATTCTCCAGGCAAGAATACTGGAGTGGGTTGCCATTTCCTTCAATGCGTGGGATGAATGCTAAGTCACTTCAGTCATGCCTGACTCTGTGCAACGCTATGGACAGCAGCCCACCATCTCCCCTGTCCATGGGATTCTCAAGGAAAAAATACTGGAGTGGGTTGCCATTTCCTTCTCCTTTCACTTGATAACATCTGCAAGGAACATATTTCCAAGTCATAGGTAAGGATTTCAACAGATCTCTTTGAGGACAAAATTTATCTCTCTCCCTCTGTCCATATCTCTCTCCTGTCTCCATAAATATATGTGCATATGTATATGTATATATATATATATACATATATTTCTATCATGCAATACTAGTCTATATTCTAGAAGGAAGCAACTTCCAAATCTTCTAGGCTTTAAACAAAGGCTTATCTGCTACTCTATCATAGAACTTTAATATTAACTTAATCTAACATAACTTCTAGGTCTGGAGCATCATTAGTCATCATGTCATGGGATAGGAAGATGAGAAACCATATACTGTCTCTTAAAGCCTTCTGCTCAGAAGTGGCACGTGCTCTTCTACTTATCTTCCATTGGCCATAAAATCAAATGGCCACATACAATTTCAAAGACAGTTACAAAATCTATTCATAGGATCTAGTCATATGCCTGGAAAGTGAAATTTAATTTTGGAAGATCACAGTAGATCCAATGAATTTACTTCTCTACATTTGCAATTTATATTTTGCTTTGTGTTGCTTTCAGTCAGTTCACTCACTCAGTCATGTACAACTCTTTGCGACCCCATGGATTGTAGCATGCCAGGCTTCCCTGTCCATTACCAACTCCTGGAGCTTGCTCAAACTCATGTCCATCAAGTCAGTGATGCCATGCAACCATCTCATCCTCTGTTGTCCCCTTCTCTTGCCTTCAATCTTTCCCAGCATCAAGGCTGGGTATAGAAAAGTAGGATACTGCTACTTCATTTTCATATTTTGAGTTTTTTTGTTGGGAGATATTTCAGTAAGGTCTTAGTGTATATTATCTCATTTGGTCTTCAGAACAATCCTATGAAGTTGATAGTGTCATAACCTGTATTTTATAGGAAGCCAATACATAGTCATAGTAACTTGCCAGTGTCACATATGTAGCAATAGGCAAGGCAATAATTCAAACTCAGATTTGTCTTTAGATTCCAACCTATAAGAAGTAAATCATTTTGTCATTCATTTATTTGTTTAAAGGAACCAGGCTGTAGTATAAATAAATAAGTAGACAGGAAAATAAATAATGTAACTAAACAAACATAATACACCATTAGTACTTCCCCAAATGCCAGGAACAATGCTTTATCAATCAGTTCCTCAGTCTTTATTTATGACTATCCCTTCTTACTGGGACAACTTATGAATCAGTTGTGGTCCTGGCATAGCCATTTTTACTGTCAAAAGTGTCTCAGTTTGAAATAAAGCATATAGCTACCATATTTATTCATAGTTCTGAAATTCATAAAGCCCCAAATATTATTTTTTTTAATTTTGCAGCAAATGAATTTTGCACAAAGAATAACCTAAAAAAAGATCAGATTATTTATTGTCTATTTATTACTTGGTATAAATAATTATATGTTTCAGTGCAGATATATGATTGACACTAGGTGCTCTTCCAGACTCTGCTAACAGTGTCATCTAATTTAGAACCTGAAATCTAAAACACAGCTAGATTTCAAGTGTTTTTCAAATAAGGGATAATGAAATTGAAGTAATAATATGTAAATCTATGAAGACATGTGAGTAAATAAACATAGATGAACCAAATTTACTGTTTCCAATGCATTTATTTTTGGTAATAATCATGATGCCAACATTTTATAAGGAGCTCTGCCAGTTGATGATTAGTTCAGTTATAGATGAGAACAGTGACATTAGAATGATTAGAATTTTCGCCTGAGATAACATGAGGCAGATGGTGAACATCCCATATCTATCTTCAAAGACAGTGCCATTTTTTAAATAGCATGTTATAGTACTTGTCACCTAATTGGACACTCATATCAGAAGTTTTTTTATATCATGTTCACAGAACTTAGAGTTCTCATATCCTTAATTGTAATTTTAAAATAGTAGTTGAATATAGAGTGGAGGAAAAGAACTATAGGCAATAAACATTTTGGAATTTAGAACAGACAGTAGCTAATTCAGATTTGAAAAGCTCAACTAGAATAAAGTTATATTCAGGATATTAATACTTATCAGTGAAAATATACTCAATTACTCCCAGGACTCACTGGCATTTGTTAAGTTTTAATTAAAGTTTAGCCAAATGGTCTTTTTCTTCTTTCAAAGTTGCCTCTTGTGTTTCATTCTCATAGGCCTCTATAACAAGCACTATTGCTCATCATTAAATTAGTGTGTCATTTATGGAGTTCAGCATATGGTTAACCCAGCTGTAATTAAAGAAATGATTTAGCATGAGTTGATAAAATTAAATTTTCATAAATTCTAGTATAATCATAATTTCTATTTTGTAAAATGTATCCACAAATTTGAAGTCATTAAGGTGAAATAATTAGATTACACTTGGAAACCATTATTCCATAAAGCAAAAGTAATGCAAAACATGCTGGCTGAAATTACTTTTGCTGAGTAACTCAGAAAAGAAAATACAACTATAGGCAAAACTTGTATGCAAAACTTGTATACAAAATGGTTTATCAGTTCTCACATAAATAATTTATTCATTATTTTTATCATCACTTAGAATTTTTAATTTTAGTAGATGAAAAACTTTTTCTCTTGGGGCTTCCCAGGTGGCTTAGTGATAAAGAATCCACCTGTGAACACAGGAGATGCAGGTTCAATCCCTGGGTTGGGAGGATACCCTGGAGAAGGAAGGGGCAACCCACTCCAGTATTCTTGCCTGGGAAATTCCATGGACAGAGGACCTGGCAGGCTACAGTTCATGGGGTCACAAAAAGTCCAGCATGATTTAGTGACTAAACAACAATGATAGATTCTCTTAGGCTCAGAATTTAAAAGGCCTGTAAAACTAAAAAGAGACTACTAGGAGAAAAGGCATAAATATTTATTATTTTTTAGTAAAGGAAACAGAGAAAGGTTACATATGGAAGAAAAAATGATTTTTAGGAAAGATAAATGGGCTCTTAGGAGAATAGATGGAAGATATGATAGTTTGTGACAATATCTGTCTTGGTCTGGTGAATCTCCTTATCAAGACATTTCCTGTCCTGTGATAAAAGTTAATCTTACCTGGTAGATGAAATTCTCAGTGAAGGGACTTAAGACAATTTTTTTCTTCTTTTGTGTGTGTGTGTGTGTGGTAGAATCTGTTTTAAGGCAGACAAAGGGGTTTGGTGAAAGTCTCTCCCTGCATTTGTTGATTCTCAAATGTCTTCAGCTCAAATTAGTCCTTACTTCAGAGAGACATATATGGAGTTGGCCTATTTTTTTATCTCCTTCACAACCATATCAGTAACAGGTATTTTAACAAAATTATATTTTTTAAAATCTACTATTAACATATTTCAGATGTTAGAACCATCTATATAAGTCCATAACCACCAAAAGCTCAACCTTTTACAGTAAAAAAAAACAAAAAACAAAAAATCTACTACAAAACTCCAATTTTCATGAGACAATGCTGTTTAACATGACACCTATCCTAAGTTTTTGGTTTCTACAGAGATAGAGTAAGGAAAGTGAGAAGCTATAAGGGGAGATTAAAAGTTGTCATTTGGCTGATATTGTCATCTAATCTCAGGCAGGTCCCTCCTCACACACCCCCACATCCCCCACGACCAGGACTTTCTCTACCTGTATTTCTATAAATAAACAGGGAGAATGTTTATAAATTATGGTCAGTACTTCTTTTTCAGTCACTTGGCACCCAGTATTGGCTACCCTTTCTTGGGCTTATTTCTGTTTTCTCTTTAAGAGGCCCCTGTGCCAAGGCAAGAGCTAAGATTTGACTTGTAGTTTTGTGACCTGCAGTTTGACTGAAAGGCTTGTAACTTCCTTCAGTTTAAGTAAATGATCTTTCATCTCCCTCTCCTACTATTATTTATTTCTGAAGTTATTATATCTAAATTTTTTGACCTGTTATTTATAACTCTAAGATTATCTCTCATAATGTTCTTTTTTTTGCTTATACTACTTAAAAAATATTTCCCTATTTAATACTTAAAGAGTGAGAAAATAACATAAAAAATCTATAAAGAAAAAAACAAATTAGAATTTATTGTTTTCTTTTAACGTAGGTTTTCGTTTTACCAGCCACCAAGCATGACCTGAAGCTTTGCCATGCAGAAAGCTACTATTTCTATATTCCAAATTAGGAACTTCTCTTTTCCCCCAAAGTAATTATGGTTCTAACTGCATGTTATTCCTTGGCTTTTTTTTCCATATTTGTATGAGTTAAATATTTACATAAAATGAAATCATACAGAAGTAATCTGTCCTAAATCTTTTACTTAGTATTATGATTGTAAGAAGTATCCATATTATTATGTGTAGCTATGATTTGTTCTGTTTGATCCCTATATAATTTTCCATTCTTTGAACTAACATTAATTTAGTTATTCTTCTGTTTATGGGCAGTGAGTTCCCATGTATCTTCTTTATTTAAATGATATATAATTTAATTATTTAAATTATGTTATCAATGTTGTATAGTTTTCTTTGTTCATAATTGTCTTCTCAGTTAATTCATAAATACTAATTATTTTTGATGCTATTGTAAGTGGAGTTGATTTTATAATTTGCTTTCAGATTATTATTTGGTTTTGTAACAGAAATGAAACTTATTTTTCTAGCTTGACCTTGGGGGCTGCTACTTTGACGAATTCACATATTAATTCAGATTTTCGGTGGAGTCTATAGCATTTTCTGAATATAAGATAAAAGCGTCTGTGATCAGAGATATTTTTACTTCTTCTTTCCCAGTTTGGATACTGTTTATTTCTTTATCTTACTTAATTTCTCTGGTAGGACTTCCACTACCATGTTAAATAGGAGTGGTGAAACCAGACATGCTTCTCTGGTTCATGATCTAAGAGGAAAAGCTTTCTATATTTCACCATGGGTATGAACTTTG
>SJYC01107140.1:0-10942 GCA_006408675.1 Madoqua kirkii | reverse complement strand
AAAATTGTGCAGACATACCTCAATAGTTATATAAAACTGGACATCTCATGAGTTCCCAGTATATCCAGCAAAATTTTAGGCTAATGCTTTATTCTCTTGTAAAAATATAGGCAAGATATCAGATGTCGTTTATGTGAGATAAATGACCTAGATAATATCTTTCTAAGTTTATATACCATTCAGTATGTTCTCATTCATAATTACTATTCCAACCAAGAAATTTAACATGACAGTTTTGGCATTTAGGTAATGGCTATGTCTCACTCCTTTTCAAGAGGTCTGAAAATATTCAATATTTATTCATTCACTTGTTGTCTATTAAATTTTCTTTCTACAAAGATTTTTTTAAGCACTAGGAATAGAGTAATGAGCAACTGTTACATTTCTAAGAACATTAAAATGAGAAAATAAAGTGTTTGGCTATTGATATATAAATAGGAATGTTGTTTCCATGACATTTATCTCTGCTGCTGCATATTATTGAAGGAAGTGTCACAGACTCTCTATAATCTGTTAAGTAAAAGAGAAGATTTCTTGGTTCTTATGTATTTGCACTTCTATTGTTATCAGATACATTGAAATTAATATCTTTGAAACATGGAAATGGCTAGAAAATGATGTCATTGTAGAAGACTAGAAGACATTCAATTCGTAATAGGGAAAGTAGGAATCTTGCTTTTGAATATAATTTAGAAGAAAAAAGGTCTAATCAGAGTTCTAGTCTGAATAGTTCTAAAACGTATTCTCAGTTTTCTTAAAAAAAACTGCCTCAGTCTTGTTTGAGATGAAATGTAAAGTATTATTTGTCATGTTACAATCAACGTAAGATGCCAGCTGATTAAGCTGTATTTGTCAATTTATCATCCACGTTAGAACTGTAATTGGGTAGATTAATAGATTAATGAATAGTTTCCAAACAATGTGCAGAATATTGGCATCTTGAAAAGTGGGAGAAAATGGACTTGAAGTCCAGAAGTATAGTGCAGTATAAAAAGGCTGGAAAATGACCAAGAGAGTGGGTAGTGCACAAAGAGCAAGAATCAGAGATATTATTATATTTTCTTTCATTGTATCATCACAAAGACCAACTGGCTTTACTAAATAAGTAGTAAATATACAAAGCATGTGTGGCTACAGTATTTCAGAAGTCTTGAATTTGTCAGACACAAGCATCAGCCCTTAAACTGCAGATTTATTTACAATAAGCGAGACATAAAAGCGTACCCTGAAAAAGCATTTCTAAATCACCAGTCAGATCACTACTTACAAAAGCCTCATTTATCTCTTAGTCAATTCTGTTAGTAGATTTCACAAGAGGATATGTTTGTTAACTCTTCTATTCCAAATACTGAAGATTAAAAGCACAGTGACCTTTTAAATTTACAGTGTCACATTACGAGAATAGCAACAAACCATTTTCACATTGGGGTGATACAGTGATTACACCATATACCACAATAGGTAGTAGGATAATGGATTATTACTGGCCAAATGGCATCTTCTCCTTATGCTTTCATATGATTCTAATGTGTTTAAATTTTTTAATTACAGCAGTTCACTATAATTTTTGAGTGCTAAGTAAGTTTACATAAAATCATATTTCTCAAATGTATATAATCTAAAATACACATCAAAATATAATTACACATTTGTTTCCACAATTAATTATCTATTGGTAGAGGTCACTAAATAATTTCAATAAGTTGAAAACCCAACATGATATTTAACAAAAGACCTGTCCACTATCTCTGTATTTTACAGCACATTAAATTCTTCTTCTTTGACACAATGCGTAACTGTGAGAGTTTTAAAACCATCAATTATTATATGATTCATTATCATATTAAATGTATATAAAAACTATTTGTCTCAAGACATGACAGTACATTTTGCATTACTGCACTATTGACTTACAACTTTTGCTGTGATGTAAGACACTATTGACTTGGATTTTAGCCATAGCTATATATCAGTTTCTAATGGCATATCTTGGTCTTTTTCCAGAAATACTTGAGTACATTCACAGTGAATGATTTAAAACCTTTTCATTCGGTATAACCTGGGAACCACAACATGTGCAAATTTTGACCTTCCAGGTTACTCTCCAATGACAAATTTTTAAACTAAAGACAAAGAAATAAGGAAAAATCATTTAAATTATTTCCCATGTTTTCTAGTTTTTGTTCCTTTTAAAGTTTCAGTTCAGTTCAGTCGCTCAGTCGTGTCCGACTCTGCGACCCCATGAATCACAGCCTGCCAGGCCTCCCTGTCCATCACCATCACCCAGAGTTCACTCAGACTCGCGTCCATCGAGTCAGTGATGCCATCCAGACATCTCATCCTCTGTCCCCGTCTCCTCCTGCCCCCAATCCCTCCCAGCATTAGAGTTTTTCCCAATGAGTCAACTCTTCACATGAGGTGGCCAAAGTACTGGAGTTTCAGCTTCAGCATCATTCCTTCCAAAGAAATCTCAGGGCTGATACACCTTCAGAATGGATTAGTTGAATCTCCTTGCAGTTCGAGGGACTCTAAGAGTCTTCTCCAACACCGCAGTTCAAAAGCATTAATTCTTCAGCATTCAGCCTTCTTCACAGTCCAACTCTCACATCTATACATGACCACTGGAAAAACCATAGCCTTGACTAGACAGACCTTAGCAAAGCAGTGTCTCTGCTTTTGAATATGCTATCTAGGTTGGTCATAACTTTTCTTCCAAGGAGTAAGCGTCTTTTAATTTCTTGGCTGCAGTCACCATCTGCAGTGATTTTGGAGCCCCCCAAAATAAAGTCTGACACTGTTTCCCCATCTATTTCCCATGAAGTGATGGGACCGTGCCAGGAGCCAGCATGAGGAACTCCACCCATGGCAAAGGTCATGAGGAAGGAGCCTTGGTATATGCAAAGGCATGATCGAGCCTCAGGAGATCCCCTGTTCCCGAGCATCTACTCCCACAAACCAGAGTCTGCCTGCTTTACTGTTATGCTTTCCACCTACTGTTCTGACATTAACAGGTGGCTATTCCCCCACCACCTTTTTCTGGGAAAGGTTAATTTAGAGCTTTTAGATAATAAATCTCCCGGACATAATAGAATGTTCCAATCCAAACCCCTCTGATGTCTTTCTAGCCTGCCTGCAGGACTCTTAAAGCTGTGCATGTGATTGTTTGTGGCCTCCTGACTGCGACTGCGAGAGGCACAGGAAGCTTAAAACATCCTAGAAATGTAGGGGCTTCTGAGGAGTCAAAATCATTAGAATAAAGCTGATTAAGAGGTTCATTGTTGAGCCAATACTTGCTGCCAAATTTTCATATCTTTTATTTGTTGATATAGTTGGTATATAGAAAAAACAAGTAGCAACATTAGATCTTTGAATTAAGTACCTCTTTGTTATAACCCACTGTGCCTTTGTTCTGTAGGGATATAACTTTAGTGCTTTGAGGGTGATGCAGATTAAAGAAAAACACTTCGGGGAAACGAGATTAACATTCATTAAGGAAGAGAGCCATAGAGTATTAACAGGCCTCTTGGCCAGAAGATAATGTAAATCACCTGAGACCTTTTGTATATACAAAGATATACAAAAAGAGTCAGGACTGCTGCCCCTGCATGACTCTGTATCTTCCATTATGTAAAATTTAGGGTATATAAACACCTTCTAATAATAAAGCTGAGGGGTTTTTTTGCACAAGCCTGGCCTCCCCTGTGTTGACTCTTTCTCTTGCTCCCTCTCCCTCCCTCTCCTTTTCAGGCTGATCCCTTGGAGCACAGAGGCTCACCGAGTCTACTTACTTGCCCGGGCTTCTGAGACCCATGTGAAAGAGAGCCCAAGGCGGGGCACCCTCCACTAATAAAGCGGGAGCCTGTGGCCCTACGTAGATGGTGCAAGTTTCTTGTCTTGAAACTTTATTAGCTTTCTGTGTAAACCAAGGAATATCAGCCTCTTTTCTCCACTAGTTTTCCTACTACACTATTTTTTTCCTAATTTCTCTTTATATTTCTGAGTAAATAAGTTTTCCCTTGCCTACTCTGTCCACCCTTTGAATTACCCTGGATCCATCAGGGCTGAACCCTGGCAGGACCGGATGCCATGATTTTCGTTTTCTGAATGTTGAGCTTTAAGCCAACTTTTCCTCTCTCCACTTTCACTTTCATCAAGAGGCTTTTGAGTTCCTCTTCACTTTCTGCCATAAGGGTGGTGTCTTCTGCATATCTGAGATTATTGATATTTCTCCTAGAAATCTTGATTCCAGCTTGTGTTTCTTCCAGTCCAGCATTTCTCATGATGTACTCTGCATAGAAGTTAAATAAGCAGGGTGACAATATACAGCCTTTTCCTATTTGAAACCAGTCTGTTGTTCCATGTCCAGTTCTAGCTGTTGCTTCCTGACCTTCATACAGATTTCTCAAGAGGCACGTCAGGTGGTCTGCTATTCTCATCTCTTTCAAAATTTTCCAGAGTTTATTGTGATCCACAGTCAAAGGCTTTGGCATACAATTTATGGTTATTTACTTTCCCAAAGAGAATGAGAATGGGACTTAAAAAAATATTGAATCTTACTACTGATAGACCACAGGAAACAAGTGTATACAAAAGAGGAGACAAAATAACTCAGAAATAGTTGCCTAGACTCCTATTTTCAGTTGTCCTTCCATTGCTTTTTTGGAGCTCACAAAACTGAGCTCCCTTTCCTACTATCCTACCATGGCTTTTCATATCAAGGTCTCTTGTAGTTACCAATTTTACTAGCTAATGGTCAGTTCTTTGGTTTTATTCCATTTTGGTTTCGATAGCATTTGAGAAAACTCAGCAACTCCTTCTTAAAATATATATTTTTTTAATTTTTGAGACACCATGCACATATCTGATTTTCCTCTTACCTTATCAGCTACTCCTTTTAAATCTGCTTTCCTAAATTATTTATCATCTACTCATTCTCTTCATGGAATGTTCAGTACTTGTTTCTTGTATATCTTTCTTCAGTCAATTCTCTCTCCCTTGGCAATATTATCTGACTCAGTTCAGTTCAGCCACTGACTCTTTGCTGGACCCTATGAACTACAAAACACCAGGCTTCCCTGTCCAACACCAACTCCCAGAGCTTGCTCAGACTCATGTCCATCAAGTTGGTGATGCCATCTAACCATCTCATCCTCTGCCATTCCCTCTCCTCATGTCTTCCATCTTTCCTAGCCATCAGGGCCTTTTCAAATGAGTCAGTTCTTCAGATCAAGTGGCTAAATATTGGACTTTCAGCTTCATCATCAGTCCTTCTAATGAATATTTAGGACTGATTTCCTTTAGGATGGACTTTTTGAATCTCCTTGCAGCTCAAAGGACTCTCAAGAGTCTTTTCCAACACCACAGTTGAAAAGCATCCATTCTTCGATGCTCAGCTTTCTTTATGGTCCAACTCTCACATCCATACATGATTACTGGAAAAACCATTGCTTTGACTAGATGGACCTTTGTTGGTGAAGTAATGTCTCTACTTTTTAATATGCTGTCTATGTTCATAACTTTTTTTCCAAGGAGCAAGCATCTTTTAATTTCCTGGCTGCAGTCGCCATCTGCAGTAATTTTGGAGCCCCCCAAAATAAAGTCTGTCACTCTTTCCATTGTCTCCCCATCTATTTGTCATGAAATGATGGGACCAGATGCCATGATCTTAGTTTTCTGAATGTTGAAATTTAAGCCAGCTTTTTCACTCTCTTACTTTCATTAAGAGGCTCTTTAGTTCTTCTTCACTTTCTGCTATAAGGGTATAGTATGTCATCTGCATATCTGAGTTTATTGATATTTCTCCTGGAAATCTTGATTCTATGTTGTGCTTCATCCAGCCCAGCATTTCTCATGATGTACTCTGTACATATATGGCTGTAAATATGACTATCCTCAAATTTTAATTTCTTGCCTAAATAACTTCCAAGAATGAAGACTGCTGTATGCAAGTATGTCATCTGCATATCTGAGTTTATTGATATTTCTCCTGGAAATCTTGATTCTATGTTGTGCTTCATCCAGCCCAGCATTTCTCATGATGTACTCTGTACATATATGGCTGTAAATATGACTATCCTCAAATTTTAATTTCTTGCCTAAATAACTTCCAAGAATGAAGACTGCTGTATGCAACTATCCATCCAACACTTCCAACTGGACATTTCATGAAATCCTCAAACATGACCTGTCTAAAATTGAGCCCTTGATGCCCAGCCACAGCCCCACCACATCTGCTCCTCCTACTATCTGCCCAATTTTGATTGTTTCCTGAGCCTGGACACTTAGAATCTATAATCCTCTTCCAAGTAGCTACCACTCTACATCCTCTGGAGTGGCTAATATAAATGAAAAAAAGACAACAGAAAGCATCGGTATGATGGTAAAGAAACATGGAATTCTTATGTATTATTAATGAAAGTGAAACTGTTACAGTTTATTTTGAAATATGGGGTTTTTTGCATTGTCTTTTAAACATGAAACATATCCAGCAATTCTACACATAGGAATGTGTCTATCAAAAAATATGTACATATGTACCAAAAAATAAGTGACTATATTTACAATAACACTACTCATAATTGGTCTTTCTGGAAATAATCTGTCCATCAAGAGTAAGAAAAAGTTATTTACAATGCAGTTCATGAAATGGAAAAGGAAAATGTAGTGGAAAAGTTAACAAACTGCAAACAACTACACAAAAGATTTTCATAAACATTTTGAACAACAAAAATCATAATTTATAATTCAATTATAAATGTTCAGAAGTAGAAACATTTTAAATATATGGTAAATTTGAGGTGAAATTTAAGAAGGAAAGAGAGGAGAACATGAGCATACCATTATTTCTTGACCTGGGTAATATTTACATGTGTTTATTCATTTTGCAATAATTAAATTATCAACATATGATGTGTAAACGTCCTATGTATGTGTTTCACCTTCAAAAGATTTTTAAAAATGAGAAAAAAATCTGCATCATCACATCACTATAGATTGTCCAAATATTTGTAGAATTAACAGTGGTTGAAAATTGAATATACTAATAAATATTCCAGAATTGCAAAATGAGGATATATTTCTAACAATAGAACATGCACTAAAGCTTGCTTTGTAAATAATTAAAGTCTGTACAATGCTATGTAGTATTATTGAATCTGAAGAATAACAGATAAAAATTACTTGTGAATGAGTCACTGTTAAAAAGGTAATATGTCTATTTTAGCATCACAGAATTTTCTAATAGTGAGTAAAAGAATACCCAAGGGGGAAGTCATTCCCTGGTGGCTCAGATGGTAAAGCATCTGCCTGCAATGTGGGAGACCCAGGTTCAATTCCTTGGTCGGGAAGATCCCCTGGAGAAGGAAATGGCAACCCACTCCAGCACTCTTGCCTGGAAAATCCCATAGATGGAGGAGCCTGATAGGCTACAGTCCATGGGGTCACAAAGAGTCAGACACGACTGAGCGACTTCACAAACAGTTGAAAAATTCAATTTTCTTAATCTAGTCAAATTAAAAACTTATCAATGAAATGAATAGCATGTTTACAACATATCCAGTTAGTATAAACACAGAACAGAGGTTGATCCGCATCTCCTATGGATCTTGCGTTGCAGGTAGGTTCTTAACCACTGAGTCACCAGGAAAGTCCAAGGAAGCTACAAACATCTTCTCAAAGTCACCAGTCAGATGACATTTCAGGAATGCAGTTTTTCCACTACCACCATCACCAACGAATGCAAGTTTGAACTGAACTTGGGGTTCCCCTTGTGCAGCCACTGTGATGTTACTGTGAGTGGAGGTGAAAGAAATGAGGCCTGCTGCATGGCAGTGTGGCTGGATCTGCCCCATGTGCCCAGGGCCCACAAAGGCCTCCATCCTGGATCCTGCCTGCTGGATACAGCATATTTAAACATCAAATATGTTTAAATCCATGTGTTTGTAATAATATATAAAATAGACCCAACAAAAATAAAGCTCTCAAGGGCTACACTTGGAAAGTGCTTAATATACTAACTCATTATTTTTAAAACAGGTAATTGAAGCAAAAATAACCTAATTCCATCTTTGCTTTCCTATATGGACTGTATCTCAGTCACAGTAACTGAACTAGATAAGGATGACTTTCTTATACAAATGTTTAGAGTTAATAAATAAAGAAATGATAATAGTATTATGTAATCACTATTTTACATCCCCTTATAAGGAAATGTATCTAGGCAATGATCATTAGTAACTATCAATAGCACAGATGCTATATGCTTCTGATGGAATTACAAAGTAGCTATGCAAAACTATATGAAGTGTGTATGCATGCTCACTCAGTCGTGTCTGACTCTGCAACCCTGTGGACTCTAGCCTGCCAAACAGTTGAAAAATTCAATTTTCTTAATCTAGTCAAATTAAAAACTTATCAATGAAATGAATAGCATGTTTACAACATATCCAGTTAGTATAAACACAGAACAGAGGTTGATCCGCATCTCCTATGGATCTTGCATTGCAGGTAGGTTCTTAACCACTGAGTCACCAGGAAAGTCCAAGGAAGCTACAAACATCTTCTCAAAGTCACCAGTCAGATGACATTTCAGGAATGCAGTTTTTCCACTACCACCATCACCAACGAATGCAAGTTTGAACTGAACTTGGGGTTCCCCTTGTGCAGCCACTGTGATGTTACTGTGAGTGGAGGTGAAAGAAATGAGGCCTGCTGCATGGCAGTGTGGCTGGATCTGCCCCATGTGCCCAGGGCCCACAAAGGCCTCCATCCTGGATCCTGCCTGCTGGATACAGCATATTTAAACATCAAATATGTTTAAATCCATGTGTTTGTAATAATATATAAAATAGACCCAACAAAAATAAAGCTCTCAAGGGCTACACTTGGAAAGTGCTTAATATACTAACTCATTATTTTTAAAACAGGTAATTGAAGCAAAAATAACCTAATTCCATCTTTGCTTTCCTATATGGACTGTATCTCAGTCACAGTAACTGAACTAGATAAGGATGACTTTCTTATACAAATGTTTAGAGTTAATAAATAAAGAAATGATAATAGTATTATGTAATCACTATTTTACATCCCCTTATAAGGAAATGTATCTAGGCAATGATCATTAGTAACTATCAATAGCACAGATGCTATATGCTTCTGATGGAATTACAAAGTAGCTATGCAAAACTATATGAAGTGTGTATGCATGCTCACTCAGTCGTGTCTGACTCTGCAACCCTGTGGACTCTAGCCTGCCAGGATCCTCTGTCCATGGGATTATCCCAGCAAGAACACTATAGTGGGTTGCCATTTCCTACTCCAGGGAGGGGACTTTCTGACTCAGGGATTGAACCCACATTTTTTTCATCTCCTGTGTTGACAGACAGATTCTTTACCGACTGCACCCCCTGGGAAGCCCCTGCTTATTAAAAAAAAAACTAAATTAAAATTAATCAGTGTCTTTGATAAAGCTCATTTATAAGAAATACAAAAATTAAACAATAGCAATAAAAAATAAAAGAACATATTAAATGACACTGCAGAAAGGCAACAGAAACTTCAAGACTACAAAATCATACAAGACATGTAACTTGTTTTCTTCAACAAATAAATTGCAAGGAGAGAAAAATAAGAGAAAAGGGAAGAGATAGCAATACATTTTATAAGACTTAACTCACTACTTGCAATACCAGACTTTTATTTGGAAAGTGATATGTAAAGACGTATACACTATGTTAAGTCATTTCAGTCATGTCAAACTCTTTGTGACCCTATGGATGGCAGCCTGCCAGGCTCCTCTGTCCATGGGATTTTCCAATAAAGAATACTGGAGTGAATTGCCATTTCCTTCTTCACTATATATGTGTGTGTGTGTGTGTGTAATGTTGTTGTTTGGTTGCTAAGTTATCCAACTCTTTTAAGACCCCATGGACTGTAGCCCACCAGGTTTCTACCCATGAGATTTCCCAGGTAAGAATACTAGAGTGGGTTGTGCTTTCCTTCTCCAAAAGTCACATATGACTGGAAGAAAAATAATTAACAATGGCCCTGTAACTAACTCCTACTTTCTCTTCTAGGGGAATGTTGGTCTTCACCAGAACTCCTTGTTTTTAACAGTTTAACAAGATTTAACTAGACTGCCTGTGTGTGTGTGTGTGTGTGTGTGTGTGTGTGTGTAATTTATGGAAAATATATGACTAAAGAGGTTAAGCTATCATATAATCTCTTTACCCATGGTAATTCACCAAATATAATATCCAAGAAACCACAGATTTTAGCACCTCTTTCTCTGCTTACATTGACTACATATACAAATTTGAACAATCTATAATTGTGTGGTCCTGAATCAAAATGTATGTAGAGGGATGGGGCAATTAAGTTACATTTGAATGCCACTCACCTCAAGAAAAAAGAAATGCTATGTCTATGCCTCTTTTTTATTTGTGTCACTTGAATTGTTAGTGAAATTTGGCATTGATTAAAATCCATGATTGCTGTGAATCTATTTTGAAAGAAACCACAGATTTTAGCACCTCTTTCTCTGCTTACATTGACTACATATACAAATTTGAACAATCTATAATTGTGTGGTCCTGAATCAAAATGTATGTAGAGGGATGGGGCAATTAAGTTACATTTGAATGCCACTCACCTCAAGAAAAAAGAAATGCTATGTCTATGCCTCTTTTTTATTTGTGTCACTTGAATTGTTAGTGAAATTTGGCATTGATTAAAATCCATGATTGCTGTGAATCTATTTTGATAAGTCAACTCTTACAAAAATGAAGAAGACAATTAGAGGAATCTGAACACTGATGAATATTTGATTGTATTAAGGAATTGGGAATTTTTTAGTTATGATTGTTACCTTTGGGGGTTTTTTTAATCCTTTTATTTATAAGAGTTATATACATGCTGAAATATGTATTATAAAATAATGAGGTGG
>SJYC01107138.1:0-23180 GCA_006408675.1 Madoqua kirkii | reverse complement strand
AAGTGAAATAACACTTTTAAAGATACACATTCATTTGTATCACCATCTTATTTTCAAAAAGACTCAAGGCAGTAAGTTTATGTACTTTAATTTTGATTACTAAAGTACCATTACCATATTAGTTAAATTTGCACATTTTTATTAATACTTTCGTGGCAGTTTATCTTATTTTTGATTTTTAAAGAAAACATATTAATATAAATCATTCAAAGGGGTTTTCCCTCTGTGCTTCACTTTACTCTTATTAATATGTATTATCTAATTGTTTGAATTGTGAGATAAAGAAAAAATACACAAAGAAAAAGAAAGAGGAGATAAAAGCAGCATTTTTTCCATGAAAGTATAAATACGATGACTTCTTTCAAGACAGAGATCACACACAGATGTGCACCCACATCCTTGTATTTCTAATCCATTTTCAGTTGGAGTTATAGCAGTTTTTCATAGTTTCCACTTTAATATTATTCAGTTCCCTGGCATCCTTCCAATGATTTCCTTTTCTCAGAAAAACTTGCTTTTCACCTCTCTTTGTTTACAGTGCATTCAAACTTCCCAGCTCTTTTCTACTCTTCTGCTTTTCTGACTTTCATTCATAAGTAAATGGAAGGCCTGAAAAGCCTCCCTGCTGTGCAGCACTAACTTTAGAAAGTGACTTTCTAATGACTGAGAGACTGTCCTTTAGGAAGTTTCAATTTTTCCATCCATGAATCACCCTCCTTAGCATTTTTTCATATTTTAGAGATCCCTTTGTCTAGGAGCTCATTTAGAGCAGTGTAGCCAAGTGGAAAGGGGTTGAGCTGAAAGTCAGTGAAATGAGGTTTCTGTCCTGGCTCTTGTTCTGCATACTCAGTCACTCTGTGGCCCTGAATTCCCCGTGATAGAAAAAGAACATTTCCTTGCTTTCCTCCCTTACACTCTTTCTCATTCTTATACTCTTTGTTCTTCTTCTTTATCCTTCAAAGAGCTTTAAAGAATGAATTGCATACTGTACGAAAAAAAAAAAAAACCTTTGTATAAGCAGGGAAGTGTTCCTAGTTAAAGACTGACAAATTAGTGTTTTGCAAAGGATAGGTCCTTTTGTTCACTACACAATAAATGTGTGTAGAGGTATATGATGAGAGAGACAATATCTTCACTCAGGGTCTACCATCTTGTGCCACATGCCCTGTTTATTCTTCCCTAAATGGTGACACGAGTATACTATCCCAATTATATAGGTAAAAAAAATAGGCCCAGAATTTTAATATTCTTTGTTCATTTATTTTGTTAGTTCAGGGGAAAAAAATTTAAACACTGTGTTCGTTATAATCTGGAAGGAGAGAGGAATGGGGAGTAACTGCTTAATGGGTACAGTGTTAACTTCTTGGGGTGATAAAAGTGTTTTGGAACTACATAAAAGTAGTTGGTTGAACAATATTGTGAATATGGGAAATGTTTTTGAATTACTTACTTTAATATGATTAATTTTATGTTTTGTGAGTTTCATAGAAAAATGTTTTATCAATAAATTTAAAGTGTTTTACTGGGGTTATGTTAAGATTATTTTGCCCAGAAGACCTCAAAATACTCAAATAATGCCTCCAAATTAACCATACTCTGTGAAATTCCTGCAGGGGGAGTATAGGAGACAAAAACAAAGTGTAAAAGTGTTTGTATCTGAGGTTTTGCCCTTAAACCTCAATATGGCACTTCAGTGGTTGGCTCGATAAGGTACTATTGTCACATAACTCTGTAGGTAAGTTATGAATACTGAACCCAGGGCAAGCTGAAAGGACCATTTAGTCTATTGTTCACAAGCCCCAAATCAAGTCTTGAATCTTGATCCAAAGCATATCTGACAGTTTCAGAGAAAACAAAAAAGTGGACAAAAAGAGAAAAAAGTTGTATTTCATTTGTTCTTAAGAGCCAGATTTTCTCAGATAAACAGCCATGGTTCTGTCAGGGGAGTGTGTAATTTCCTTGATTTTGTCTTGCTGCAACAAAAATTTGAAGTGATGGACAGATCAGTGTTACAGCTTAGTTTTATTTAGAATGCAAAGGAAAATACATCCTTAAGGTGTGAGGGTGGGTCAGCCCAAAAGAAGGGAAGAGAAGAGAAAAAAAACCCGGGTTCAATTTTGGCTCCTCTTTTTGTTTTTTTCTCCTCCCCTTGAGCCTTTCCTATGTAAATTGAACTAGCTAGGAGGGCCGTTTGTTTCACCTGAAGTCCTCACTCTGGTCCTTGGACATTCCTTTGTTCAATTTTCACAGGCTTTTCCCTTCTTTGTCTTTTAACCACCGCCATTTTGGACTCCTTTCTCCTTTCTAACTACCTAACAGTTCCAACCATTCTAACATTTATAAAAAAAAAAAAAAAAAAACCTTGAACAACTTATTTGATAACTAAGCTCATTCTCAAGTATAAAATGGGAACACTAATAATACTTTTTTGAAAAGGATTTTTAATGAATTGAATGACAATGGATGTTAATAGTATTAATAGAAGCCTTGTCACCAAGAGGAAAGAACAGAAGGAATAGAGGAAACAGTGGGCAAGTACTTTGTCCACAGGGAACAGTCCCTTATCACTCCAGGCTCTTGAAACTAAGCACATCCAAAAGCACCATATCGCAGGTGCTGAACTTTTAAATCTGGCTTAGTGGAAGCAGTTCTGGTAAGCACTAGCCAATAGAATATTCAGAAATAAACACTAAGCTCACTGAGGTCAGTTAATCCTCTTCCTCGGGAATAGAGAAAGGAAAAGAAAAAAAATGGAGACTTCAGATTTTCACCTTTGGAGCTCGAGGTACCACATTTTTTTCTTCTCTGAGCTACTACCTCAATGGGCTAATTATGTGGATCTTTTCTATCCTATTGTTGTTGTTCATGTTTATTAACAGGGTAATCTTTTTTTTCATATTGTTTCCCTTTATTTGGCTTATTTCTCCTTTTCTTCCACTCTCTCTCAATTTAATAATAATAATAGTTACTCAGTCATGTCTGACTCTATGTGACTCCAGAGACTGTAGCACACCAGGCTCCTCTGTCCATGGGATTTTCCAGGCAAGAATATTGGAGTGGGTTGCCATTTCCTTCTCCAGGAAATCTTCCTGACCCAGGCGTGGAATTTGCAGCTCCTGAATTGGCAGGTGGATGCTTTACCACAAATGCCTCTCTCAGTTTAGCCAACCTCAAAATAACCCTTTAATAACCCCCTGTGTTTGCATCCATATTTTTTCCATGCTAATATAATTCTACAACATACCATGTTGTGAATTCTAACATAAGTAGATCTTTGTCATTATTTTTATGTATCTGCAACTTTCTTTTTTTTTAATTTGACTATAAATTATGAAAATCTATGTACTTTAATTAGAAAGTTGTAATGAATTCATCTAGTGGCATTATAACTTTTTAGATATATAAATGTATCTACTTTATTCAAACATTCTTCTATTTATGGGCATTCATTTTGTTTCCAAAATTCATGCTACCCAAAATAATTCTACCACAAATGTCCTTGTATCCACCAATAAAACTGGGTGTATTTCTCTGTGTGACAGTTGTAATTGAAACTATTGGGCCAGAATGTATGTTTTACAAGCTGTAATAAGTGTACTTTCACATGGAAAATAAATTAAAAAAAAAAAAACCCTAGAATCCTGTATGTTAAACAGCTATACAATATAAGCATATTTAACATACCAGACATCCTGCTGCTGCTGCTGCTGCTGCTAAATCGCTTCAGTCATGTCTGACTCTGTGCGACCCCACAGACAGTAGCCCACCAGGCTCCCCCATCCCTGGGATTCTCCAGACAAGAGCACTGGAGTGGGTTGCCATTTCCTTCTCCACTGCATGAAAGTGAAGAGTGAAAGTGAAGACAGTCGCTCAGTCATGTCCCACTCTTAGCAACCCCATGGACTGCAGCCCACCAGGCTCTTCTGTCCATGGGATTTTCCAGGCAAGAGTACTGGAGTGGGTTGCCATTGCCTTCTCCAACCAGACATACTAGTAAATCATAATTATAGTGTCAGATACACATGGGTTACAAATCTCAGTAAAAAATATAAATATCCTAATCTAGATTTTCTAAATATTTGAGGGCAGAGAAACTAAAAATTTGCATAGCAGTAATAAAAGTTTAGGTTTAGAGGAGGAGTAAGTAGATTAGAAGACTTTCTACTTTCTGTTATTTCAGTCTTATTCAATATGTACTCTTTTTTTACCTTGACATATTTATAAAATATAATCATTACAACTGTATAAGTATACATTAAATATTATTTTATGAATTTTTTGAAATAATGGTATGAAGGAAGTGTTTTCACCAAGAAGTCTATAATTCTCGAAAAAGTGTAGAGAGTCAGAGTAACTTGACTTGTTAAAGATGATTTCTTCAGCTTATAGCAATGCTGACAGAGAGAACAACATTTAAAAGTGAAGGAGACATAGAAATGCATATCAAGACCACAGTGAGGTATCATTTCACACCAGTCAATGGCTTGGATTCAAAAGTCTACAAGCAATAAATGCTGGAGAGAGTGTGGAGAAAAGGGAAACCTCTTACACTGTTGGTGGGAATGCAAACTAGTACAGCCACTATGGAGAACAATGTGGAGATTCCTTTAAAAATTGCAAATAGAACTGCCTTATGACCCAGCAATCCCACTGCTGAGCATACACACCAAGGAAACCAGAATTGAAAGAGATACATGTACCCCAATGTTCATTGAAGCACTGTTTATAATAGCCAGGACATGGAAACAACCTAGATGTCCATCAGCAGATGAATGGATAAGAAAGCGGTGGTATATATACACAATGGAGTATTACTCAGCCATTAAAAAGGATACATTCAAATCAGTTCTGAGATGAATGAAACTGGAGCCGATTATACAGAGTGAATTAAGCCAGAAAGAAAAACACCAATACAGTATACTGACATATATATATGGAATTTAGAAAGATGGTAATGATGACCCTGTATGTGAAACAGCAAAAGAGACACAGATGTATAGAATGGACTTTTGGACTCTGAGGGAGAGGGAGAGGGTGGGATGATTTGGGAGAATGGCATTGAAACATGCATACTATCATGTAAGAAAAGAAGCGCCAGTCTATGTTTGGTACAGGATACAGGATGCCTGGGGCTGGTGCACGGGGATGATCCAGAGAGATGATATGGGGTGGGAGGTGGGAGGGGAGTTCAGGATTGGGAGCTCATGTACACTCATGGCAGATTCATGTCAATGTATGGCAAAACCAATACAGTATTGTAAAGTAAAATAAATTAAAAATAAAATTTAAAAAAAAGTGAAGGAGAAACTTACATGAAGAAGAAAGAAAGCAGGTTTGGATGTGGGAAGAATGATCAGTATGCTGGGGTGCTCTGTGCTCACTGTACCCTATTTCATAACAAGTGATTGTGATATGTGTTGACCAGCATTCAAAGACAAGTTACATACAACTAATGAGGGACAAAGAAATTTCATTTGCTGAGATAACCTAGGATACTGACAAAATAAAATTTAGGATTATACTGACAGTGTGCTATTAAAGTGATTTTAAAAGAATTATGTTCAGTTTCAATAGAGTCACTTCTATTCTCACTGGAAATGATAATATCTATCAACTCTTGCCTTGAAACAATATCCCTTCCCTAACTAAGATCTCTTGAATATCTCCAAGGACTAAAGATTTGTTAAATTCAACTTTTGCTGGGGGGTGCATTTTGTAATTTATTTCACAATATTCTACTATGATTACAAAGTTTTGCACAAATGGATTTTTGATCTCTTTGCTCTCAGTTGACAGAATGTAAGTTTATTCATTGAATCATGTAACAGGGGCTTGTTTGTCTTTGATGAAAATGTTAAGGAAATAGAATTTAAAACAAAAACTTTATTAGTCAAGTCATCAGATAAATTTCTAGCTGGAAATCAAACTACCATAAATATATTTTGATAGTTCATTTTTTATTATATTTACTCAGTCAGAAAGGTTTGAATATTACAAATCATTCCATTTTAAGAGTCCCTTGTACAGTTGACAAGAAGTAGGTGATGAGGTTATTCAGTTAAAGTATATTTGTGGAATGATCACTATAAGTAATATATGACTGGTTTGGTAGAGTGAGGAATTGAATATAATTAGAGTACCAGTTGAACATACCAATGGAGCAAACCAATAGAGAAATTCATGAAAAACTGTATCAGGGATCATTTTAAAGACAGCTTTAAATATAATCTAATCATATGAAGTGGTTGCTTCTAGGTTATATGTCTGTCTCAAACAAATACAGATCTATTTTAACAAATTATACCATATTACATTCAGAGAATTAAATGATAAAAAGTGGAAGCTCTTTAGGAAGTGGATAAAGAATTCATACTACAGGTAAAATAATGTATTAGCTGTTGTTATTTAGTCACTAAGTAATGACTGACTCTGTTGTGACTCAATGGACTGTATACTGCCAAGCTCCTCTGTCCATGGGGTTTCCCAAGCAAGAATACTGGAGTGCTTTGCCATTTCCTTCTCCAGGGGATCTTCCCAATCCAGGGATCAAACCCTATCTCCTGCATTGTTAGGAAGATTCTTTACCACTGAGCCACCATGGAAGCCCCAAAATGATATATTAGATTCGGTATTTAATATTAGGGTCAGTAGTTTATTGTTTTTAGGATAGTTTTATCAGATAAAATTACTCATCTGATACCTAGTTGCCTGGCCTAGTTGAAGTCTGAAATCCTGGGGATCCCCTTACTCCCAGCTAGAAAGGGTAGTGTCCTAGCTGAACTTCTGCAGAAACTTTTATTAATTGTGTAATTCTCCATAGACCTCCTCAAGTTTCCTCAGATATCTCTAATAAATGGTTGTATGCCATGGAGATTAAAAGAAATATCTGTTTATCATACCAATGACAGATTTTGTCTCTTGCTTGCCCCAAAAGACAAATCCACAATGGGAAAAAATATTCCCCTAGAAAGAGAATTTATTTCCATTTTCCATTTTCATGACCCTGATCCTGTCATGTTTCTCCTTGAGAAGACTGGGAGACTAGAGGACTATATTCATATCTATCTTTCTGATGTTGATCTGAGTTTTTCATTTTCCCAGTAAAATTCACTTTTTATCCCAGGACACGTGATATTACAGGATTTACCCATGACTCCTACATATCTAGTGGCAGCCCAAAATAAGTCTTTTGACACGAAACTGAAAGAAAAAAAGTTAACATCCAATGTCATTTTACCTTAAACATTGTATCTACCTCAAATATTAAAATATGTAAATGCATATTCATTTGTTGAACTTCTTTTGAGTCCAGTGACCACTGTTTTGTGTTTTTTTTTCTTTTCTATTTTTCCTTGTACTAGCGAAAAATCTAATGCAACTTTCAGGATTTCCACTAAATTTTTAAAGCAAAAAGAACTTAAAGACTATGTGAAGCAATATAACTGTTGAATTTTATTATTTAACTGCTAAAGCAGTCTCCACCAAGTACCAATTAATAGGATTTTAATGACTTAATTTCATTGTTTTTTATTATGTAATTTTGGAAAGTACCCTCTTTTCTTTTATACTGTTATTTTATCAACTTACACAATGCTTAGTAAGATGTCAGTTAGTTATAAAATGGTCTAGTGACATACTTTTGTGAAGAAGCATTGAATTTTGGTAAGCAGTTGTGAATGAAAGAGAAAGACCATCAGCACACAAGTGGGAAGCATTAACGTGTCATGGGCAGTCAGTATAGAAATGTCAGAGAAAAATGAAACTTTGGGTATTTGGTATAGGTAAAGAAGAAGGCAGTTAAGAGAGTTATGCTTGTATTTGGAATTAAAACAGGTATTTGATTATTTTTAATTTGTATAATATTCATCTAAGCTGTGTAAATGTTAAAATATAGATTAACTGATACAGATCTTATTGTGTAAGTTTTCTCAAAAGTAATCAATAATCTATTTATAGAATAATTTATTCTCTACAAATTATAAAATAATGTGCAGCATTTCATAGGTTAATTTTATCTTTCCTCTTGAAATATTATCATTTACTATATTCCACCATATTTCATTACTTCATTCTTCTGAGATTCTTCCCAACTTTTCTTGTCTCTCTCATTATCTGACTGTAGTCATCTTTATCATCCTCCCAGCATCTCTTAATGTGGACATTCCTGAAAGTCTTTTCCCTCTCAATATTTCATTTTTACTAATTGTATTGGTTGTGAATAGTCACCCAATATCATTCATTGAGCTTCAGCTGCATTCTGAAATCTACCACTGTATTTCCCAATCTTCAAGTGTTGGTAGTATGTCAAATAATAAATATCATGTATTCCTTGACTCATAACTTTCGATCATGATGTGTTTCCTAAATAAAATTGAATAGATAATGTCATTTTTCAAAATAACTTCAATGTATCTTTCAAATCTTATTCTATTACTATTTCATGCAACTCATCTTTATCTAAATTGAAGAACTTGCTAATTTCAGTATGTTTTTATTTTCATGTTTCTGCCCATTCACCTCTCTATTTGAAAAATCTACACATTGTCAATGCCTTTGAGAAAATTGTATACCATCAATAAAATGTTTTTGAAGCCCAGGAGAAATATCAATAACCTCAGATATGCAGATGACACCACCCTTATGGCAGAAAGTGAAGAAGAACTAAAGAGCCTCTTGATGAAAGTGAAAGAGGAGAGTGAAAAAGTTGGCTTAAGACTCAACACTCAGAAAACATAGATCATGGCATCTGGTCCCATCACTTCATGGCAAATAGATGGGGAAACAGTGGAAACAGTGGCAGACTTTATTTTGGGGGGCTCCAAAATCACTGCAGATGGTGACTGCAGCCATGAAATTAAAAGACGCTTACTCCTTGGAAGGAAAGTTATGACCAACCTAGATAGCATATTCAAAAGCAGAGACATTACTCTGCCAACAAAGGTCCATCTAGTCAAAGTTGTAATTTTTCCAGTGGTCATGTATGGATGTGAGAGTTGGACTATACAGAAAGCTGAACGCAGAAGAAATGACACTTTTGAACTGTGGTGTTGGAGAACCACATGGTGTTGGATGACAAGGAGATCCAACGAGTCCATTTTAAAGGAAATCAGTCCTGAACATTCATTGGAAAGACTAATGCTGAAACTCCAATACTTTGGCCATGTGATCTGAAGAACTGACTCATTTGAAAAGACCCTGATGCTAGGAAAGATTGAAGGCAGAAGGAGAAGGGGACCACAGAGGACGAGAAGGTTGGATGGCATCCATCCATGAGTCAATGGACATGAGTTTGAGTCAACTGTGGGAGTTGGCAATGGACAGGGAGGGCTGGCATGCTGCAGTCCATGGGGTCTCAAAGAGTTGGACACCACTGAGTGACTGAACTGAACTAACACAGTAAAGGATACTTTACAAATTAGCCAAAGGAAAATAAACACATTCATTCATTCATGTTATTTTCAATGACAACACTATACACTATCAAGAAATATTAAAATATTCTCTCTATGCATTATGGTTCATTTGTACTGCCTGACTTCATTCCTTCAGTTTGCTGAAGACATATTCAGAGTTAGGTTAACACCAGAAAATGGGATGCAAAAGGAAGAAAACAGAGTATGTGTTCTTGAAGAGTTGAGGGTCTAGTGGAAACAGACTTAACACAGTTAAAAAAAAAAACACACACACACACACTAAAAAAGAAATAAGCACTAAGCATCTTAAAGCCAAAATGTCTGCAGGTCTGTTGAGGGGGTTTCCACGAGGGGAGTTTAACCACTGTTAAATAAGCACATCCCTCCTGCTACTTACTCTGGTTCAAGCTGCTTAAAAGGAATTAAGCTGGTCATAAGGACCTTGATTGCAAACCCGTCAGTGTCCACCTAAAGTTCTCATCTGAAACTCCCTATGAAGAGGCTTGCCACACTGGGCACGGCTCTCCCGGTCACAACTCAGGGGCCTCTCACAGGACCTCACTGTTGGCTGCTCTAATCGATCACTGTTTCACAAATGAATTTCAGATGTGTCCAAAACACCCTATGATTTCAGACTATCCTGACTACAACTTCCAATTAGCATGAAAACAGGAACTGTGATTCATGGGGTCGCAAAGAGTCAGACACGACTGAGCGAGTGAACTGAACTGAACTGAACTGAATGTATCAGAACCTGGCAGTCCATAGTCGACGATAATAAAATGAGAGAGAGAGAGGAAATAAGGAAAGACATACATGGGGACCCAAACTCTGTTGGAGCAAGGGTGCTTTATTAGCAGAAATGCAGGCTTATATATCTTTAGTAGGATGATTACTCAGCTATTACACAGGATGAAATTTTACCAATAGTCACAATGAGTTCAGTTCAGTTCAGTCGCTCAGTCGTGTCCAACCCTTGCAACCCCATGAATCACAGCAAGTCAGGCCTCCCTGTCCATCACCAACTATTATGATAAGAAATTGAGAATATTAGCTATAAAGATAACTCATAGCATTGTTGATATATTTCTTTTAAAAAGAATCTATTTAATTGTGTGTGAAAGTACTAATAATGAGATCCCATTCCAATTAAGATGGTAGAGGATTTACAGTGTTAGCAGATTCACAACAGGGACATTTCAAGTCTGTGTATGTACTAATTACTTCACAGAAAGATTTTAGAATTTTAAGAACAACAGAATGCCTGGATCATTTTTGAATCTTGATTATAGGCTTAAAGGATATATATAATATCAGTAATCAAAAGTAAATATTCTTCATTATAAAACATGTTCTGTGTCTGCCCTTCTGAAAGGTCAAAAGAGGTTCTAACCTGGCTTGCAGACAGGGAAGAGTGAAGAATTATTAGTTACCTAAAAGTGGAGGGAATTAAGATCTGATATTCAAATGCTTTCAGAGAAGAGATTTATAACCATATCAGTCCAAAAGGAGGGGAAAGACAGGAAGTTGATATTTATCCTTGTCTAGAATGCAAATGAAGACTAAGGGGAAAAGAGTAATCAGTAGGAAATTGTCTGCTCTCCAAATGTGACAAACAAGTAGGGGAAGGCCATAAAGAAAATATCAGATATTTAGCTAAGTGATCACCCAAGAAAACCTGCAGAACATGGTCTCTGAGGATAGAATTGCTAAATTAAAATGATAAAAAATAAAAAATATTGATGGTAAATAAGTATATATCAGAAATAGCACTGTCTGAATTTACATGTAATGAGTCAAACTGATTCAAAAACAAAGGTCACAGCAATGTCTCTAATCAAAATAAGTATACGATATCAGTTTTAGAGGGATATGGGTAAGGAAAAGCCATCCTCTCACAAAATTCCACAAGATAATAACTAGTGGGCCACCAACAAATTTATTTATCATTATTCATTCCTTCTCCTTTCTTTGCTGTTATATAAAACTAAAAAGAAAGCTTTCTGCTGACTGTGGAAGACTAGGTTTTTTGGAGCAAACAATCCACCCTTTATTGAGAAGTATCCACCCCTTATTGAAACTAGGACCTCCGGGTAACATAACATACACACACACACACACACACACACACGCACACACGCACACACACACATGCACACACACACAACTGTTTGTAAGTTTGAGAAAGTTAAAATGTCAATGAAAAATTGAAGGATTCAATATGAGAGGGAAGAAAACTTCATGGATGTGAGCCTGAAATTGGTGCTTTTTTTTCTAAAAGCATTGGACCTCAAAGCGTGGCCCCAGGTAAGCAGCATCAGCATCACCTGCAGACTTCTGAGTAATGCAAATCCTCAAGAAATACTCTAGATTCAATGAATGGAAAAATATGAGAGTGGAGTCCAGAAATCTGTATTTTAACAAACACTCCAGGTGATTCTGATGTACACTACAGTTTCAGAATCACTATCCATGATGGATTTAATGATTTAAGAGATTAGAACACATTAAAATGCTTTTGATAGGGTCATAGTGCTAATGGAATAAAGATTAGAATTATAAGCCTCCAATGAGGAGTTACATATCTACAGATAATATACATATACTTTATGTCATTAGGGTAGAAAAAATATTTGTTAAATTGGAAATAAATATTCCCAACTAGCAAAATGATAAATTGGATCACATTAAAATGTGTAACTTATGTTCAACAAAAGTTAAAAAAAAAAAAGGTGAGTCAGAGTGGAAAAGAATATTTGCCTGACATGTAATCAATAAATAGGTCACATTTAGAATATATTTTAAGGAAAACACCTCTATGCATCCATATAAAATGAACAATCTAAAAGAGAAATGGAAATGAGAAATTGCTAGAAATATCCTAAGGATAAGATGAAAAGTTTGATGTAGAGAGAAACTGAGACAAGTTCAGGATTATTGGAGTTCAATATAGGGAATGGCTAGACATGAAAACAGAGAGGAAAGTAGTGACCTGGAGAAATGTTTTGTGTAAGTAACGGATTGTAGAAAATGAAGGGAATAAGATAATAGATAGACCCAGTAAAAAGCTGTGATCTTAATCCATGCTATAGATAATAGAGCCATCTACTATAGAAATGGCAGTGGCAACTGGAAAGATGCAGCATAAATCGTGTGTGTGTGTGTATGTGTACGTGTATGATTGAATGACTGAATATGAGAGATAAGGAATGAGGAGACAAATTTAAACACAGGTTTCTGACTTGAGTAGCAAGAACAATTTGCAAGACAGTAAACCAAGAGAAAAAATGTTTTATTTTAATTTCTATATTTTTACTGTCTTTCTCATGTTGTTCAGTCACTCAGTCACATCCAACTCTTTGCGACCCCATGGACTGCAGCATGCCAAGCCTCCCTGTCCATCACCAATTCCCGGAGTTTGCTCAAACTCATGTCCATTGAGTCAGTGATGCCATCCAACCATCTCATCCTCTGTTATCCTCTTCTCCTCCTGACTTCAGTCTTTCTCAGCATCAGGGTCTTTTCCAGTGAGTCAGTTCTTTCCATCAGGTAGCTAAAATCCAATGTAGTAGATAATATTTTTATCCCATTTACAGATCAGGAAGTTAACAAAACTAAGTAAATGGCCCCAATTCACAAAACTCATCTGTGGCAAATTGAAATTTATACTCAGATAATGTGATTCTGGAGTCTGTGGTCTTAACCATCCTGGTGTATCACTAAAGTGGCCTTAACTTGTTTCTTTTTCTCCTGCCAATATAATAGTGTTTAACTTGGTTGCTCTGATTGGAAAATTTCCCTTAGCAGTAGGGGGGAAAGCAGGTTGAGGAAAATTGCTGGGACCCTCATAGTCTCTTTACGAGCTAAAGTCCCAGTGTGTGCTACTGATGGTCATAATTTTCAATGAATGAATATCCCCTTCATTGCCTCGAATCATTTCTCTGGGCAGGTAGCACTGAAGTTTCACTATATTCTAAGGATTTGTCTATCCTTAGAATAAAGGATATTTTAACAGAGATGTGATAGTTAAAAAATGAAAAAGATACAGAAGGATGGTTAAACTTGTGGTTCTGAACAAACAGGACCCATTCTCTACAGAATTCTGGACATTTCTGGACAACTCACATCAGTACCTATTATCCACAGTAGAGTTTAGATATTCCAGAACATGAGTTTTGGTGAAGTTTAGCTCACCAAGCAACTGTTTCTTTTATAACACATTCAGTGATCATGTTTTGCTTCAACAAGAGTGGAATTTTTATTCCCAAACTTGGTATATGTAATAATCAGTTAATTTCAATGTTAATATGTATCATTATTGTTTCAAGTAACAGGGTGAACTCCAGGAGCATTTGTTGAAAATATTGAAAGTTCAAGAACCAAGACCAAGTTTCCCAAAGGGTAGGGAAAATCCCTTAGAATGAGAGTCTACTTCTGAAATCAGGATATCATCATAAAGGTATTTTTCATTCTTGCTCCAAATTTCCTAGGACCTCCTAGATCTTTATAGGATGGAAACTAGCATAATAATTTTATTGATGATTAAATCAGCATCAGTGCTCTGGGGGTGCCAATAGCTGAAAGGAAACCTGGATATTTTAAGGGATAAAAGAAAATTTGTCCAAAGAGATCTAAGTTTGTCAATCTGATATCACATGAAACAAACCACCCAAACATATAGTGCATTAAAACAGTGTTCACGTATTATTATTATTATTCACTTACTGCAGTATGGCTTATAGTTGGCTGATCTAGGTTGCACTTAGCTATCTTCATTTTTGATGGTGGTTCTGCTTCATCCTACTGGGAGCAGAAGTTTTTTTTAAGTACAGTGTTATCTTGGTGATGAGAGGTGCTAAATGGTAAGCAGAATCATGGGGGGAGGGAACTTCTTAAGCTCAAGGCTCAGGAGGATTCTTATTTGGTGAAAGCAGTTCATATGGCCCAAACCAAGGTTGAGGTGTAGAGGAACACAGGATAAAGGGAAATGTGTAACCCAAGGTAAAGCCATGGCAAGCGCGTAGGTGATGGAAGAGTTGAAGAATCCAGGCTAACAATTCAATCAACCCTTCTTGTAAGCTTTCAAAATTACAAAATTATATATACCAGGCTCTAGGAAATATAGGAAGAACAGTAAGAAAAATCTCAATCTAAAATTCATGTAAAGAATCTCATTTAGGTAGCATCCTGCCCACAACCTAGCTGAGCTCTTACTGACATCTGTAAATGCCTTATTCTAACAAGAAGTAAAGAAACTGAGAGAGAAATTCTGTTTAGCTTCTTTGGGTCACATGTGCCCACTCCTACTCCCAGGAGTGAAGGCTGGAGGTGCTCTTAGCTTAGCAATCAATGATCAACCTAAAGCCACAAGTGTGGGGATGTTACTCAGCTCAGGTTCAGCTACTTGTTGCTTGAAAATCAATACTTGAGAAGCAAGTGCTGGTAGAAGCAGAAAATGCTTTTAATCAGAAATCCAGCATTCTGAGGAGAAGGCAGACCCTTGTCTCAAATCCAGCTCCAAAGATTCTGCTTGGGCATGAAAGTTTTTAAAGGGAAAAGGGGAGGTAATCTCAGTTAATCATTGAGTTAGGAAATCAGACTCATTCCCATCTACTACATGAAGGCTTGTTAACTCATTGTGATCTTTCTTTAGATGCTAATTCCTTCACACAGTTTTTTGGAGAGATTATTGTAGGGGAAGTTAGAAGAAAGATCTGGTCATCTATTTCTTTGATCTATGGAAAGAACCATCAGATTAGGGCAAGGGTATCCTGTGCTCGAAAGGTTTGAAAGGTATTTTTGAGCCAGAGAGTAGAGCATGGGGATACTTGGTTTAAAGTTAATTAAAACACAGATTTGCTAAAGTGACAAGACAAAAGAGGTCTCCTGCAAAGAGCTCTTTCCTGCCAAAAGCTGGCTAAAATCTCTAATTGTCAGACATTACTCCATTTCTGTGGGATTAGGGGCAAATTCTGTCATCTGTAACTTCTTCATGTTGACATAGCATGCCATATTCTTACAATGGAAGATGTTGACATAGGTCTATAGTTCTCTTTGCTGACAATTTTAGTTGCTTGCTTAATTTATAGGCAGGGAAAGCTACAGTTATTTTCATGCTCACAAAAATATAGATTATTATGAGCAATAGGGTTAAGCCCACTCTTTTAAGACCAGTTACTGGAACTACACTAACCATAGATTCAGGGCTGCTCAAAATGGAGCAGCTTATGTCATCGTTACAATTTGGTCATCATTCAGTTAGCTTTTCCCCTCTGATGGGTGTTATAGTATTTGTAGAACAATTTAAGAATGTGCATCAGACCTTGAGTCTATGATTCTATTGTCCTAATCATTAACTGCCTGAACATTCTCTTTTGTGCTTCAAAGATGCCTAGGAGACTTCGGCTGTTCTACAAATAAGGATTGGGGACATGGAGGGGGCCTTTGTGCTTGGGTGGGCAGGGAGGGATGCAGGATTTTGCTCATTTCCAAGGATAACTTTTTTCCCTGAAGAACTGATAGATTCTACTTTGCTGAAAATAAAGGAGAAAATACTCTGGACTGATGAAAGTATCTGATGTCTACTACAATTGTTTAGAACACTTTGACATCCAGCTGTACATTATCCTTATCAAAATTATCCCATCTGCGGTATGATGTCAGGATCATCACCAAAACTGAGACAAACAGACACAATCATAAATTATGAATAATTTAATGAGTTCAGTCCTTGCAGGATCAAGGGAACAAAACAAATATGAACTGAAGGAACATTTTACAAGATAAGAGTTAAACATTGCAGTAAATGTGAGCAACTTATTAAAAGTTTTGAGCCTCTGGTGCTTTGGAATTTTGAAACAATTCTGCCAGTCTGTTTACAGCCTAGAGGTGGAAGTGTCAAGTCATTTTGAGGATGTTTTCTATTCTCAGGAAAAAAAAAAAGAAAACCTTCTTTAGTTATGTAAATGTGGAAGTAGAAACAATTCTTGCCCTAAAGAATTAGTATAAAAAGATCTTTTTGGATTTCCAGGGATCTAGCAATTTTTTTTTCTTCCTTTAGTATGCAGAATCCTGAAAAAAAGGTAGCAGTGTTGAGCCTATCTGGCTTAAGAATAGTGACTTTCCCTATGCTCCCTGAGAGAGAAAGGATGTTGTTATTTATTTAGACCACTGATTGTTTTTTAGTGTTATTATTTTTGTTTGCAGCTAGATCAAATCTGAATGGATACATATTTCAAATTTTAATTAACCATGCCATTTCATTTTTGTATTTCTTTATATATTCACCCCTTGGCAAATCTCCATATCTCCTCTTTCAAGGTTTTAAATTGATTGTGCATAACCACATTTTGGTCATTTTGCAAGATTACACTGCAGTTTTGCATAGGTGATGTCTAGTTTTCATATTAAGAACTGTGTAGAAAAAAATAGCAAATGTACTCATCAGTTCAGTCACTCAATCGTGTCCGACTCTTCGTGACCCCATGAATCGCAGCACGCCAGGCTTCCCTGTCCATCACCATCTCCCGGAGTTCACTCAGACTCACATTCATCGAGTCCGTGATGCCATCCAGCCATCTCATCCTCTGTCATCCGCTTCTCCTCCTGCACCCAATCCCTCCCAGCATCAGAGTCTTTTCCAATGAGTCAACTCTTCGCATGAGGTGGCCAAAGTACTGGAATTTCAGCTTTAGCATCATTCCTTCCAAAGAAATCCCAGGGCTGATCTCCTTCAGAATGGACTGGTTGGATCTCCTTGCAGTCCAAGGGACTCTCAAGGGTCTTCTCCAACACCACAGTTCAAAAGCATCAATTCTTTGGCTCTCAGCCTTCTTCACAGTCCCACTCTCACATCCATACATGACCACAGGAAAAACTATAGCCTTAACTAGACGGACCTTGGTCAGCAAAGTAATGTCTCTGCTTTTGAATATACTATCTAGGTTGGTCATAACTTTCCTTCCAAGGAGTAAGCATCTTTTAATTTCATGGCTGCAGTCACCATCTGCAGTGATTTTGGAGCCCCCCAAAATAAAGTCTGACACTGTTTCCACTATTTCCCCGTCTATTTCCCATGAAGTATTGGGACTGGATGCCATGATCTTCGTTTTGTGAATGTTGAGCTTTAAGCGAGCTTTTTCGCTTTTCTCTGTCACTTTCATCAAGAGGCTCTTTAGTTCTTCTTAACTTTCTGCCATGAGGGTGGTATCATCTGCATATCTGAGATTATTTATATTTCTCCCAGCAATCTTGATTCCAACTTGTGTTTCTTCCAGTCCAGCATTTCTCATGATGTACTCCACATATAAGTTAAATAAACAGGGTGACAGTATACAGCTTTGACGTACTCTTTTTCCTATTTGGAACCAGTCTGTTGTTCCATATTCAGTTCTATTTGTTGCTTCCTGACCTGTATACAGATTTCTCAACAGGCAGGTTAGGTGGTCTGGTATTCCCATCTCTTTCAGAATTTTCCACAATTTATTGTGATCTACATAGTCAAAGGCTTTGGCATAGTCAATAAAGCAGAAGTAGATGTTTTTCTGGAACTCTCTTGCTTTTTCCATGATCCAGCATACTCATAGTATAGTAGAAAACTGTTCCCTTAATCCCTATAGACTTCTAAAGGTTTTTGTAGGTTTGTTGGTTCTTTTGTTTGTTTGGGGTCCATATGAAGCAAAGGTGTTAGGGTTTTAGGTGAAGCAGTTCGACTTTGTAAGGTTTAAGGTATGGAGCTTTGCAGAACTTGGCAGAACTGCTTCCTGCTCAGGAAAAATTCCATCACCACCAACCCAACCATGACTTCTTGGAGAACTGGCTTTCAAAAGGCTGTGTCATGGAATATTTACCAGCTAATTTTTCTGGTAACATTTTTGCTGACATTGCATCCTGTTGGAGAAATAGAATTTTAAAAGGTCTCCCCACCTGGAAAGCTTCTCCACAAAGGTAATAGCAAAAATAAAAAATAAAAAAATAAACACCAATTTGATTATTGAATAAGGATTAAACCAGATGTGATGTACAACACATGCTGTCAGCTAAGAGATTGCAAAGACAGAATGGAATCTCATCCACTTATGAAGCTGTCTTAATCTGTTTTGGCTATTGAAATCAATAGGCCATAGGTTAGGTTACTTTTAAGAAACAGAAATTTATTTCTCATTGTTTCAGAGACTGGAAGTCTGAAATCAGAGTCATAGCTTGGTCAGGGTCTGGAGAGAACCCTCTTCCGATCTGCAGACTGTTGACTTCTCATTGTATCCTCCCATGGCAGAAAGCAGAGAGGGAAAGTAAGCCCTCTCATGTCTCTTACAAGGACACTAACTCCATTCATGAAGTCTCCACGATTATAACGTCATAAAATTCCAATTAACAGCTAAGGACTCCCAGTTCCTAATAACATCACACTGTGGGAGTATGATTTCAACACAGGAATTTTAAGAGGCTATAAATATTTGGTCCATAACAGTAGCCAAGCTACTTCATACACTTCATACACCTTTTCCAAGATAAACAATCTCTACCATACAGAAGGCTGGATGCTGAAGAATTACTGCTTCTAATTGTGGTGCTGGAAAGATTCTTAAAAGTCCCTTGGACTGCAAGCAGATCAAACTAGTCAATCCTAAAGGAACTAAACCCAAATATTCATTGGAAGGACTGATGCTGAAGCCCCAGTACTTTGGCTACTTGATTCCAACAACTGACTCATTGGAAAAGACTCCGATACTGGGATACTGGGAAAGATCAAAGGCAGGAGGAGAAGGGGCGACAGAGGATGAGATGGTTGGATGGCATCACTGACTCAATGAATGTGAATTTAAGCAAATTCAGAGAGATGGTGAAGAACAGGGAAGCCTGGTGTACTGCAGTCCATAGGGTCACAAAGAGTCAGACACAACTTCGTGACTGAAAAACAAGTCCTAAGTATAAGTACTCGAGGGCACCATTTGTCACCCATATTCACACAACTAAATCTCCCTGAGAGGTGACTAAATCTCCAACGGAGGTGACTATCTGTGTTTGCTAATAGGTTTTATCCAAAGGAAAAACAAACTTCTCATATCTTTATGAAAGAAGTTTTGCAAGTAGGAGCAAGGTGTCCAGAAGTGTCAGGAGGAATTTAACAGGAGGCTTTATGTGTGCTATTTTGGATCTGTCAGAAATCCTCTGTTCCTTATTAATTCCTCAATATTCAGGAATTAAGAGGAGACAAGCCTCTCCTGGGGCTGAGGGATCCAGGCATTTCCTTCATTAGTTTTTCAATAGAGTGATAAGTATCCTCTTCCTTCTTGTGAACCATACGGTAAAAATGACTATTTACAACTCTGTCTCTCTTAAATATGGATTGCCCATGTTTTGTAAGTCTGGAATGTTAATCTTTATCTTTGCTAAGAATAACTACAGTATATATGCCCACACCATGTTAATTAAAACACCTTTGCTCCATCAGAGCTTTTGTCCCCATGTCTGTCTTTCTCTTTCTTTCTCTCTCTCTCACTCAGACTATTTCTTTGGAGCACAGAGGCTCTCTGAGTTCACTTTCCTGCCTGGGCTTCTAAGACCCTCTTAAGAAGGTCTCTGGGCCTTCACCCCATTGAGAGGGCACTTGAGGCCTCTGTGAACAGAGCAAGCCCCGTGCCAGGGGCTTTATTGGCTTTCTGCATAAAACAAGGACAATCAACCTCTTTCTTTCTACTTTCTTTTCAGTCGACTCTGGACCACCAGGTTCTGGTCCATTAAAGGACTTCAACACAGAAGAAGTTAGGTCCTTCACTCCCACAGACACTGGGAGACTGGGGCAATATCACCTCTGATGTTTACATTTCAAAGAAGTGGCTCTCAGATCTTTGAGAAAGACAATTCTGGATCATAAAGCTAATTAAATGCCAGCCTCATCTTCAAAATAATTTACAGTCATTTCAAGGGGAGGACCTAGTATTGAAAACTTACAGATTTTCCAAAGTGAATAAACTGAGAAAAATGAGAGAAGGAAAATCTTCTTCTTTATTTGCAATAGGGGAGAGTAAGCCTCCATTTTCAGTGTATATTTGTACTTGCAATCCTTTAGTGGATATTACAATAAAGTCTGAATTTACAAAAGATTTTTCATAAAGCTCTTCAATGTGCTATAAACTTCCTCTGGCATGATGTTGAATGATACTGATGTTTTTAGGCTCTTGACTTTAATTCTAAGAAATCACCAGTAATTATGTTTTCTCTAGATGTTTGTAGACAACAGTTATCAAATAAAAAGCACTTTCATTTTCTTTTGTTTTCTAATTGGCAGAAGAAGCAAGTCAAAGTAAGATATGTGTGCTCTATCTATATCTGAATTCCATGTCACTCAGGAAGCTTATCTGGGAAACAAACCACTGATGTTTCTGAGTAGAGACTTCCTTCCTGCCCTTGGAAATGATAATGAGATGTGTCTGGATTGATCACTGCACTTTTTGTGTGAAAACTTATCCCATCTAAAGTAATGGGGGTGGGGGAAAATCAGCAAAGTTCTTGCCAATGTTCTGTGTATGGTGCTTTAATTGTCTCATATCAGGAGAGGAAGTTTGAGAGCTCTCTGCTCCAGGATGCATTTCAGCAAACTGAAGTGCAGAGATTGAGAAAAGCAAACTGGCCCATAGTCAAAGAACTAAAGGTATCAGAGACACTTTAATTGAACAAACAAAATGTTTTTGCCACCCTTGAAACAGGAATTTTGCCACTAGCTATTAACTTATTTCTTTTAACATGAAAAAGACCTGAGATAACTAGCTATTTCTGTTTTGCAGTGGACAAGAAGGGCACAGCATTGAAGAGCCTTCCTCAGGATGCAATTAACCTTAGCTCAATTTATAGAAATCTTGGCAGAACACAAGACAGAAGAGTCACTCTACTGGACTAAAGTTTCAAAAACTGCAAAATGGGGAAATTTTTCTGGCAAAGGGTTGAAGTACCCAGTTCTCTATCTTATGGAGAAGAGGTGCAGGTGCCTACAGGGTACTGAGGTGGAAAACCATTAGACAGGTAAAGCAATTTCCAGAAATAAACCATTGTTAGGGAAACATAGGTGGAAAACTAGTGCTATCAAGGGGAGTTTGAACAAAGTGTAACAGTAGTGAGCCATTTAGGCAGTGAAAGCATTTATTTTTAACTCACTAGGGCATGAGAAAGCAGATATTGAGCCATGCAGCAGAGCTAGGAAATGAAAATGAAGAAGGCAGTACTTACTCTTGGCTCAGAATCTCAATCTCTGTTTTAAATCCTTGAGATAGAAATTATCCAGAATTAATCAATTAAAACTGTTTTGTCTTCCAATAATGGGAAAATGGACCACCATCACAGATAAGAACCTGAGAATATATTCCTAATACCTTAGACCAGATTGGCAAGGTATCTGAAAATGTCCAAGTTTACTTACTGGACACTGGTTGAACCTGGAGTCTATACAAGTCTAGGACAGCTTTCTCTGTGGGATTTCTACTCTGAGAAAGCAAATTCTGGACCAAGGCAAACTGGTAGCTGTCTCAAGGAGGGAATAATATCTCTTTTGGGATACAAAATATTACTAGGAACAGGAATTTTGGGGCAGGATAGTTTTTTCACTGACTTCTTTTTTTTTTGGTAACTTCTCATCCACAATCACTTTATATTCTTCACTAGTCTTCCCTGATGGCTCAGATGATAAAGACTCTGCATGCAATGAAGGAGACCTGGGTTCAATCCCTGGGTCAGGAAGATCCCCTGAAGAAAGGAATGGCTACCCACTCCAGTATTCTTGCCTGGAGAAGCCCAAGGACAGAGGAGCCTGGTGGGATGCAGTTCATGGGGTCACAAAGAGTTGGACTCGACTGAGTGAATAATACTTTCACTTTCACTTTTCATACTCTTCATTGGGTCAGAATATTCTAGTCCTTTAGATTTAAGGTTTTTCTAGTAGAAATGTAACCAGGGGGGAAAAAAGAGTCACCAGTCAGCTTTTTTATTTTACATTGTTTGCTTGAATTTATAACATTACAGCAAAAATAAAATTGTATAAATTTAAACAAGCTGAGTTACTCTGGTTTTTAGAAATATAAAAGCTGAAAGATTTAAATTATGAAGTTATTTATTCATTTGTGTAGTCATTTATCCAGATATTATTTAACAAATGAATCTGTTCTGTTCTGGGCACTAATATTAGCATTAGGAATATAGCATTGAATAAAACGGTCCTAGCTTATAGGACAGGAGACTCTAGTCAGAGTGGAAGGGGAATGCTTCCGCTGAGAAGGTGACATTACACATATTACTGAAGGAGAAAAGAAGTCACAGAACTCTGAGAAGAGAGAATTGCAAGTAAAGGAAATAGAAAAAGCCCTGAGACAGGAGAACACAAGCCATGCTTGTCAGACAGAAACAAGCCCAGAGTGGCTGGACCAAAGGAAGCAGTGGGGAGGAGTGGCAGAAAAAATCAGACAGGTAGAAGAAAAGCTGAATTATTTAGGGCCTTGTGGACAAACCTAGACAGTATATTAAAAAGCAGAGACATTACTTTGTCGGCAAAGGTCCATTTAGTCAAAGCTATAATACTGAGAATTCTTGTATACGCCATACCTAGTTTTCACTATTAACATGTAACATAAGCCTGGTATACTTTTTATAATTAATGTATGTTGACAAATTATCTTCAGCTGAAAGCTGTAGGTTGTTCACATTCCCTTGCCGGGGTCCAGCCCTGGTGGATCCAGGGTGATTCGAAGGTGGGGTCGGATAGGCGTCCTAGGAAAAATT
>SJYC01107136.1:0-28228 GCA_006408675.1 Madoqua kirkii | reverse complement strand
AATAGTCAAGAAAAGATAAAATTAAATACTAATATGAGAAGAAAAATGAGAACATAGAATTGATAGAACAATAGATATGCAATGGACAAACAGAAAATAAGTAATAAGATGATGGATTTAAATGTTGCTATGTCAATAACTTTATTATGTTAAGTGATTTAGCCACTCTTCATTTCTTTTTTTAGCTATAATAATATGATAAAAATGGAATAATTTAATTTTTTATATTGGAATATAGTTGATTAACAATGTTGTGTTAATTTCAGGTGTCCAGCAAAATGATTCAATTATACATATAACCATTCTTCAAATACTTTCCCTATTTATAGCAGTAAAAACTACTAAGCAGGATTTTCTGTGTTATACAGTGGGACCTTGTTGTTTTAATTTATTTTTAATTCGAAGGTAATTACTTTATTATATTTTGTTGGTTTCTATGATACATCAACACGAATCAGCCATAGGCTACCCTCCCCCTTGTACTGCCCTCCCACCTCCCACTAGATTGTCACAGAATATGGGATATGATGTCCCAGCATGGAAACAGTGGGAGAAAGAGAGGGTGGGAAAATAGAGAGAAGCACTGAAACACGTACACTACCACTCTTCATTTTAAAGCATAATTTTGTTGAATAAAGAGTGCTTGATTTTATTTTCTTTTTAGCACTTTAAATGTAGCTTCCATAGTTTTTGATGAGGAATCAGCTGATACATATATTGCAGATCCCTTTTATGTATTGAGCCTCTTCTCTTATTGTTTTCAAGTCTGTATTTATTTTTCAACAGTTTTTATTTTCTTTTAATGATTCATATTGTGAATCTCTGTATTTGTCCTATGTGAAGTTTTCTAATCGTCTTGGATGTGTAGGTTCATATCTTTTATCACATTTAGAAAGTTCTCAGTCAATAATTTTTCAAATATTTGGTTTTCCTTTCTGTCTCTCTCCTCTTATTCTATAGCTTTCATTGTACATTGTTGGTATGCTTTATGGTGTCCCACAGTACTCAAGTCTCCATAATTTTTCTTCTATTTATTTTTCCTATCTGTTCCTGAAACTAGGTAATATCAATTGATCTATCTTCAGGTTAATTGCTTACTTCTGTTAGATCAAATCTGTAATTGAACTTCTTTCGTCTTGGATGTGTAGGTTCATATCTTTTATCACATTTAGAAAGTTCTCAGTCAATAATTTTTCAAATATTTGGTTTTCCTTTCTGTCTCTCTCCTCTTATTCTATAGCTTTCATTGTACATTGTTGGTATGCTTTATGGTGTCCCACAGTACTCAAGTCTCCATAATTTTTCTTCTATTTATTTTTCCTATCTGTTCCTGAAACTAGGTAATATCAATTGATCTATCTTCAGGTTAACTGCTTACTTCTGTTAGATCAAATCTGTAACTGAACTTCTGTCATGAGTGTTTTCATCTCTTACTGTACTTTTTAATCTCCAGAATTTTATTAGGTTATTCATTATAATTTTTATGTTTATTGATATTTTCTATTTAAAAAGACATCACTTCAAACCTTCCTTTAGACATTTAACATAATTTCCTTGAATTTACTGAACACATTTAAAGACTTGATTTACAGTCTTTGTCTAAGAAGTCTAACATCTTCAGTCTTCAAGTACAGTTGATACTGACTCCTGCTACCTCATCTCAGTCTCAATTTATAGGCAATCATATTTTTTTCTTTGCATATATTGTACTTTTCTGATGATAATGACATTTTAAAACAATGTGGCAACTCTGGAAATCAGAACCCTTCTCCCATGCAACAGACTTTGCTGCTACTGCTACATATTATCATTTTTTTTAATTTTTAGTGGCTTTCCTGGCTTTTCCTATAATTAAACCTGTAATGTATGTATCCTTTCCGATTTTTTTTGCTTGGGGCTGGTGTACGGGATGATCCGGGGAGATGGTATGGGGTGGGAGGGGGCTTCGGCATTGGGAGATCATGTACACCTATGGCTGATTCATGTCAATGTATGGCAAAACCAATATAGTATTGTAAAATAGAATAAAGTATTAAATAAACAAACAAATAAATAAATAAATAATAAAATAATACTCAGGAATGAAAACTTAAAACAAAACAAACAAAATAAATAAATAAAACTAGATTAAACCTGTAAAAAAACCCCAAAAACAATTATTCTAAACAACCTTAAAACATGATTTTTGACTATACATCATCATTGGATAGTAGTCTTATTGTCATAATATTGCTAATAATATTTTAAAAACAAGTAGCAATATCAATATTGCTAGGAATCAAGCATTTCAACATTAAAATATAAAATCATAAAAGTTCTTATATTAAGAAAAATATAAGCTTTTTTATTTTATTTATATTTTATTTTACTTTACAATACCGTATTGGTTTTGCCATACATTGACATGAATCCACCACGGGTGTATATGAGCTCCCAATCCTGAATCCCCCTCCCACCTCCCACCCTATATCCTCTCTGGATCATCCCCGTATACAAGCCCCAAACATCCTGTGTCCTGTATCAAACACAGACTGGTTCTTCATTTCTTACATGATAGTATACATGCTTCAATGGCATTCTCCCAAATCATCCCACCCTCTCCCTCTCTCTCAGAGTCCAAAAGTCTGTTCTATACATCTGTGTCTCTTTTGCTATCTCACATACAGGGTCATCATTACCATCTTTCTAAATTCCATATATATGTGTCAGTATACTGTACTGGTGCTTTTCTTTCTGGCTTACTTCACTCTGTATAATTGGCTCCCGTTTCATCCATCTTATTAGTACTGATTCAAATGTTTTCTTTTTAATGGCTGAGTAATACTCCATTATGTATATGTACCACATTTCTTATCCATTCATCTGCTGATGGACATCTAGGTTGTTTCCATGTCCTGGCTATTATAAACAGTGCTGCAATGAACATTGGGGTACATGTGTATCTTTCATTTCTGGTTTCCTCAGTGTGTATGTCCAGCAGTGAGATTGCTAGGTCATAAGGCAGTTCTATTTGCAGTTTTTCAAGGAATTTCCACATTGTTCTCCATAGTGGCTATACTAGTTTGTATTGCCACCAGCAGTGTAAGAGAGTTCCCTTTTCTCCACACTCTCTCTGGCATTTATTGCTTGTAGATTTTTGGATAACAGCCATTCTGATTGGTGTGAAATGGTACCTCATTGTGGTCTTGATTTGCATTTCTCTGATAATTCTCTGATTTGATGGAATTAGTTGCCACATAATATCAGACCCAGAGGATTTTCTCTCTCTAATTATCTCCCTGCTATGTGAATGTATAAAGACCTGGTGGCCTTCCACAAGCCAGGAAGAGTGCTTGCTCTAGAGCTCAACTCTTATGGCACCCTGATCTTGGGCATCCATTCTCAGTGCACAAGTGTTCACTTTTCTCCACATCCATGCTAGCATTTGTTTTTTGTTGTTCTTCTGACAGTGGCCATTACAACAGATATGAGACAATATTTCATTGTGGTTTTGATTTGCATTTCCCTAAGGATAAGTGCTCTGCATGCATGTATGTTCTGCATGCTCAGTTGCTTCAGTCACGTTTGGTTCTTTGAGACATTATGGACCATCGCCCATCAGGCTCCTCTGTCCATGAGGTTCTCCAAGCAAGAATACTGGAGTAGGTTGCCGTTTATTCCTCCAGGGTATCTTCCTGACCCAGGGATGGGAGTAACGTCTCTTATGTCTCCTACATTAGCAGGCAGGTTCTTTACCACTAGCACCACATGACAAGCCCTGGAATTAGTGCTATTGAGCATTTTTCCATGTGTCTGTTGGCCTTTCATATATCTTTTTGTCTATTAATATTCTTTGTCCAATTTTAATTGGAATATTTGCTTTTGCTATTGACTTCTATGAGTTCTGTATGTGTTTTAGATATTAATCTCTATCAAATATAAGATTTGCAAATTTTTTCCATCTCATCATTTGTGTTTTTCCTCTGTGGGTAGCTTCTGTTGCTATTCAGAAACCTTTTAGTTTGATGTAGTCTTACTTGTTTATTTAGTTTTTGTTTTGTTGCTTGTCATTTAGACATCATATACAAAAAGCCTTTATTTCTTCTAGATCCTTGTTAAACATTTTTTGCATATTCTCAGTCCTTGTCTCTAGTCTATTTATCTGTAACTCCATTTTGTTTTCAAGATTTTGGATCATTTTTACTATCATTATTCTGAATTATTTTTCATGTAGACTCTCTGTCTCCTTTCCTTTTGTTTGTTTTGGTTGTTGTTTATTACGTCCCTTTACCTGCTGAATATTTCTCTGCCTTTTCATTTTGGCCTTTCTGTAGGTTGGAAGTTTGTGGTTATTCTTTATTGTGGAAGTTTCACCCTGTGGGTAGGGTTGAACAAGTGGCTTGTGAAGGTTTTCTGGTTAGAGAAGCTTTTGTTGGTGTTCTGGTTGGAGGAGTTGGATTTCTTCTCTCTGGTGTGCAATTAAGGGTCCAGTAGTGAATTTTTAGGTTTCTATGGGTTTGGTGTAACTTTGGGCACCCTGTATTTTAATGCTCAGGATTATGTTCCTGTATTGCTGGAGAATTTGCATGGTATGTCTTGCTCTGGAACTTGTTGGCTCTTGGGTGGAACTTAGTTTCAGTGTAGGTATGGGGGCTTTTACATGAGCTCTTGTTGATTAATATTCCCAGGAATCAGGAGCTTTCTGGTGTTCTCAAGTTTGGAATTTAAGTGCCCTGCCCCTTGCTTTCAGTCTTATAGTTACAGTAGCCTCCAGGCTTCTCCATCCATACAGCACAGATTATAAAACATCTAGGTTAATGGTGAGAAGATTCTCCACAGTGAGAGATACCCAGAGAGGTTCACAGAGTTATATGGAAAAGAGAAGAGGGAGGAAGGAGATAGAGGTGACGAGGAGGAGAAGAGGGGGAATCAAAAGGGAGAGTCCAATCTAGCCAGTAATCAATTCCCTAAGTGTTCTCCACACTCTAGAGCACCTAGATATGTTCACAGAGTTATATAGAGAAGAGAAGGAGGAAGGTGATTAGGTGTTTTAGAGGAAAAGAAAGGAAGTCAAAAGGGGAGCATCCAATCTAGCCAGTAATCAATTCCGTAAGTGTTCTCCATAGCCTGGAACACCCAGACAGATTCAAAGAGTTAAGTAGAGAAGAGAAGGGGGAGGGAAGAGATAGAGATGACCTGGGGGAGAAAAGGGAGAGTCAAAAAGGAAGAGAGCAATCAAGCCAGTAATCATATCCCTAAGTAAAAATTGATACTGAAGATTAAATTCTTAAAAGTACAAAATTGATAACAAATATCAAAAAGCAAAGATTAAAAATCTAGAGTAGAGGTTAGACTCTCAAAAATACAATATTAAAATCACACACAAAAATCAGTCATAAAAATTATTATATATATATATATATTAAATTTGTTTTAAAAATAGGGTCTTTTTATTGCAAGGTAATAGTAGATTATAAAAATGAAAATTAAAGGAGTAATAAAGAACTTATACATAAAAATGATAATAATAAAAGTATATCTAGGAATTTTTCTGGAGCTATTGAGAGCAGGGTGGGTTCAGTTTAGTTTCACATAGTTCCTGGTTTAACCTTATACTTCTTCTCAAGGTCTATAGGCCCCTTCTAATGCTTTGTCAATGATAACTACACGGTTTTAATCTATTGCACCTGTCACTTCCACAGCGGTTTCCTCTTCTTTATTTTGGCTCCCTCTGTTTGCAAGTATCTTCATTGTCTAATGTCTGCCCTGACACAAGGAGGCAAAGGTGGTCACTTATTTAGGCTCACTTGTTCACTTGTGCTTTGGGGAGGGAGGTACACTGCAAACAAATATCGCTGGCATGTGTGGAGAGTGCTTGCAATGTATGGACCATACTGGGTTTGCCCCTGATCCAGTGTGTGTGCTTTCCCAGTCTACACTTCTCAGGCTCCAGGTTGCTCTGCAGGTGTACTGTCCGAAGTGAGCCCTGGGTTTTGTGCACTTTCCAGGTTTATGCTGCTCAAGTTTAGGTTCTCGGGTACTCCATAAAGGCACAGACTCGTTTGGGCCTGTGTTTTGTGTCCTTCCCAGCTCCAACGAGCTTAGGCGACCAGGTGCTTGGCAAGCACACTGTCCCAGGTGGGCTGTGCATCTTAATTACCTCCTCAATCACAGTCGTTTTGTTTCCTGAGAGCACTGCAAGAGCGTCTTCTCAGGTGTGCCATGTGTCTCCTCTGGGGAACTGATCTCTTGCTGCGACCCTCCCGGCAGATGTCAACCATGTAGGATCCCAGGAAGACTTGGTTAACAACTGAGCGCATGCTCACAGTTTGGTGGCAGATGCCATCTCTAGGCCTTCCAGCTCTGTCTCTCTCCTGCCTGCCTCTCTTCCTCCAGTCCGGAGTACTGCCAGTCCCATCCTAAGCTAGCTTTAGGATCCCACCCCACCCTGTAGCTAGCTTTCTTTTGGCATTGGCTCAATCCTTTGTTCTGTGAGTGGGCCAAATTGCACCTTAGGTTAGAGCTTTTCACAGGAAAGTTCTCTCTCTCTCTTTTTTCTCTCTCTCTGTCTGTCCCACAGTTTGGGTTGCTATTTCATGTTAGCTCCCTCAGATTGTCCTCAGTGCATTCAAGCCCAGTCCTTACCCTAAGCTTTGCAGCCCAGGCCTCCCTGTCCAGTTCCCTCTCACTGATGGTGGACAAGAGCGTCTGGGCTACTTCTCTGCTGGGAGTTGTGGTTAGGCGTCTAGTGTGTTTGTGTGTGTGTGTGTGTGTGTGTGTGTGTGTGTATGTGTGTGTATGTGTGTGTTTCCTCCCAGTTATGTTGCTTTCTGAGATTCCAAACTCCCCAGTACTTGGAAACTTCTGCTCCACAACTCCATCCCCAGAAGAGTGTCCATCTCTAACTCTTGTCTCTCTTTTTGTCTATTTGTTCCTACCTACTTACAAAGAGAAATGGTTGCCTTTCTGGATGCCTGGTGTCCTCTGCCGGCTTTCAGAAATTGATTTCTGGAAGTTGCTCAGCATTCAAATGATCTTTTGAAGAATTTGTGGGGGAGAAAGTGGTCTCCCCTTCCTATTCTTCTGTCATCTTAGGACTGCCCCAGTACCACTGATTTGTGTGTGTAATTTTTGTATCCCGTAGCTTTATTAAATTCAATGGTTAGATCTAACATACTTTCAGTTGACTCTTTAGGATTTTATACATGTAAAATTCTGGCATCTGCAAATAGACATAATTTTATGTCTTACTTTCTAATTTTGGTAAATTTTATTTCTTTTTCTTACTTGATTGTTTATATAGAATTTCCAGTACTATGTTGAATAAGACTGATGATAGTAGGCATCATTCTTTTTCCTAATCTTAAAGGAAAAACTATCAAACTTTGACTGATGAGTATGATGCTGTATTTTTGTCATTTAGGGTCTTTATTATGTTGAAAAATATTCTTTCTATTGCAAATTTGTTAATTTTACCAAGAATTGATGTTTAATTTTGTCAGATGCTTTTTCTACATTGAAGATGATCATGTGGTTCTTTTATTTTATTCTATCAAGTGGTGCATCACATTGATTTGCATATGTTGCATCATTCTTGCATCTGCTAGATAAATCTTATTTAATTATAGTATATAATCCTTTTACTGTATGATTGAATTTGGTTGCTGTTTTATTGAGGATTTTTACTTCTATATTTATTAGGCAGTTTGGTCTGTACTTTTCTCATAGTGTCCTTTTCTCATTTTGGTATTAGGATGAAACTAGCCTTGTAAAATTTGTTTAGTGGTGTTACTTCCACTTCAGTTTTTTGAATAATTTAGGCAAGATCATTTTTACTTCTTTAAATGTTTGGTAAAATTCACTAGTAAACTCATCTGATCATGAACTTTTTCCCTCCCTTTGGAAAAGTTTTGATGATTGATTCAGTCTTCTTACTACAGATTTATCTATTCAGATGTTTTATTTCTTCCTGGTTATGTCTAAGTGAGTTGATTATTTTTATTTGTTTTGTTTTTAATTGCTTTCAGATTATCCAGTTTATTAGCATATAACTGTTCACAGTACTCTCTTAAGATCCTTGAAATGTCTGTGATGTCTGTGATAATATCTCCCATTTTATTTATAATTTTGTTAATTTGCAATCTCTTTCTTCCTTGCTTAGTCCAGATAACAGTTTGATTATTTTGTTTATATTTTCAAATAACTAGGTTTTAGTTTGGTTAATCTTTTCTATTTCTTGTTTGTTGATGTTGTTTTCTATTTCTCCTCTGCTGCTTACTCTTTCCTCTTTATGTCTGAGTTTAATTTGTTTTTGTTTTCCTAGTTCCTTGTGAGAGTTGAACTATAAAGAAGACTGAGCACTGAAGAATACATGCCTTTGAATTGTGCTGCTGGAGAATACTCTTGAAAATCCCTTATACAGGAAGGAGATCAAACCAGTCATTTCTAAAGGAAATCAACCCTGAATATTCATTGGAAGAACTGATGCTGAAGCTGAGGCTCCAACACTTTGGCCACACGATGCAAGGAGTCAACTCATTGGAAAGACCCTGATGCTGGGAAAAATTAATCACAATTGGAGAAGAGGGCAGTAGAAGATGAGATGGTTAGATAACATCACTGACTCAAGAGACATGAATCTAAGCAAATTCTAGGAGATAATGAAGGACAAGAAAGCCTGGCATGCTTGTCCAAATGTAACTCCTGTCCATGGAGTTACAGAGTCAGACATGACTTAGCAGCTAAATATCAACAACAGCAAAAATATATAGTTACATTATTTATTTGAAATTATTCTTGCTTTTGAGTAAGGCATTTATTGCTATGAAATCCCCCCTTAGAAACTGTTTTTGCTGTATCCCACAAGTTTTGGTAGTTTGTGCTTCCAATTTTACTTTAAGAAACTTTTTAATTTCCATTTTAATGTCTTCTTTGATCCCTTGATTGTTCAAGAGACTGTTTAATTAGGTATTTCCCTGTTTTTTCCTTGTTACTGATTACTAATATAATGACGTATTATGTCTTGTGGTATCAGTATGTTTAATTTAGTGCGAGTTGTTTATGTGTGGGCAGATGTGTGTAATTACTACAGAATTGTCCCTTGTGGTTACTCTGGGCTAACATGAAATACGTTATACTTTTAAAAACTCTTTGAATGTTAGATTTTGAAAATGCACATCAATGCAAATCTAGCAGAGTGTAGTGTTTGATAAAACACAAATAAATTATATTCCAGTTTATAGACCCTTTGACCACTGAGCTGACCTCCTCCTAGCTTTTGAATTCTGGATACTTTTTTTCTTTATTTGGAATTTCAAGTTTTTTATTTATTTATTTTTCTTAAAAAAGTGTATCTATTTTATTTTTTTTTTAATTTTTGGCATATGGTTTATATATAACATTGTGTATGTTTATATATAACATTGTGTATGTATAACATTGTGTGTGTTCCATGTGTACAGCATAGTTCCAGTTGTTGTGCTGTGGTTAGGCACTCAGTAACATCCATGTCTTTGTGACTCCTGGACTGTACCCTACCAGGCTCCTGTGCCCAAGGGGTTTTTCCAGGCAAGAATACTGGTGTGGGTTGCCATGCCCACCTCCAGGGTAATTTTCCAAACCCAGGGATCAAACCCAGGTCTCTGGCATTCTTTACCATCTGAGCCACCATGGAGGCCCATGAATACTAGAGTAGGTTGCCTATCCTTTCTCCAGGGTATCTTCCTGACCCAGGAACTGAAATGGGGTCTCTTGTATTGCAGGCAGATTCTTAACCAGTTGAGCTCCCAGGGAAGTCCAGTCTCAGTTATACATATACTTTTTTTTTTTTTTCAATTTTTTCCCTTATATATCATTACAGAATATTGAGAAGAGTGTCCTTTGTTATACAGCAGGTCTTTTTGGTTATCTATTTTATGAATAGTCGTGTCTGTATGTTAATCCTAAGTTCTGAATTTATCCTTCCCCTTACCATATTTCCCCTTTGATATTCATCAATTGGTTCCCTATATCTGTGAGCCTCTTTCCCTTTTATAAATAAGTTTATTTGTACTTTTTTTTTCTTTTTTTAAGATTTCACTATGGGCTCCAGAGTTATCTGAATTATCTGGTGAAACTTACACTCTTTCAGTAAATGGGACTATGTCTTAGCTCCCTGCTAAATAGCAGGGGGAGAGCTACTCCAGGCTACCCTCAGTTTTCCAAACAGGTTCACTAGTTTACAGGGATCAGGGATTACTGTTAGCCTTGCCTGTGAATTACTCTCTCTGCACTGGAAACTGCATGTTCTTATTGGCTTTGCTCTGGGGTCTATAAGTTCTGCCTGCCTGACTGTCATCTCAGTCATTGCTAGACCACATCATTTACAGAAATTGTTACCAGCCCTTTTGGTCACATGACATTTGAAGACACTCCACAGGAGGTGGGGCAATCAGATTCACAATGGTTGAGCCCATGCTGTTGGTAAGGTGCTTCAATCATGTACAACTTTGTGCAACCCCATAGATGGCAGTCCACCAGACTCCGCCATCTCTGGGATTAACCAGGCAAGAACACTGGAATGGGTTGCCATTTCCTTCTCCAATGCATGTAAGTAAAAAGTGAGAGTAAAATTGCTCAGTCCTATCCGACACTTAGCGACCTCATGTACTGCAGCCCACCAAGCTGCTCTGTCCTTGGGGGTTTCCAGGCAAGAGTACTTCAGTGGGTTGTCATTGCCTTGCCCCATAGACAACCCTATAATCCCAATGGTGCGAAGTCAAAGTAGGGTTCCCATAAAGCAAACTGCAATGCTAGTGAAGAGGGTGGATTGTCTCCTCTCTCTTCTCTTTCCCCATAGAAGAACCAGGGCCGCAAGGGAGACATCTCTGCATGGGACTGTGCTAACCTAAGGTAAGGGCAATGTGGTCAGCATCTAGTTGCTGTTCTCTTATCCTTCTAATGTGATCATCTTGGTCCCTGTGTGAATCAGCCTCACCCTCTTATTCTAGAATGCTCAGTGGCGTCTTGTATTTAAACAATTGTTAGTTGTTCTTTTGAAGATGAGCAAAGTCTGGAACAACCAGTGTTACCATCTTGATGACATTACTCTTTTGTGTATTTAGTAAATATAATTCTAACTCCTGAAAACCTTTTTTCATCATGTATTCCTTTTGTAAAGTGTCACTTTTGTTCCATGTTTGCCTTACTATCCTTTAACTGGTATATTTTCCAGGTATTCTTTTATTTTCCCTGTTACAGAGATATATAATTCTATCTTCCAAATTCCTTCACTGATTTCACATCTTATATCCTTTCAACCAAGATCTTATTACTCTATCCTGACTACCAAAACTGTTCTCTGGAAAAGTATCAGTAAACTTTTTATATAGAAAAAATTTTTTTCATTCTTCAATTTCCTCTCAATTACATAATAATCCACACTGCCAGGAAATTTCTTTTAGACTCTGCTCATTCTTGGACTTTTTCAATATGAGATAGTTATGTGATATATAGGAACATCATGGGTAGAGATTCTGAATCTCCAATCTGTTAACTTTGAAAGAAAATGTTAAACTTTGGTCATTGATTAAGTTCTGAAGTCAACAAAAAATAAATGTAAGCTTGATCATTAATCAAGAGTGGGGGAAAAAAAGTGATAAAGTGGACAAAAATGTATTGTTTGCTTAATTGTTGTGAAGTACACTGCAAGGAGATTCAACCAGTCCATTCTAAAGGAGATCAGTCCTGGATGTTCACTAGAAGGACTGATGCTAAAGCTGAAACTCCAGTACTTTGGCCCTCATGTGAAGAGTTAACTCATTGGAAAATACCCTGATGCTGAGAGGGATTGGGGGCAGGAGGAGAAGGGGACGACAGAGGATGAGATGGCTGGATGGCATCACCAACTCGAAGGAGATGGGTTTGGGTGAACTCCAGGAGTTGGTGATGGACAAGGAGGCCTGGAATGCTGCGATTCATGGGATCACAAAGAGTTGGACGTAACAGTGACTGAACTGAAGACTGTACATCAGGGAGGCTATTGTTCTAAACATAAAAGGCTCTGGCTCCTTTTTATATATGTTTAAAAAAATTTTTTTCATGGTATTTGAGCAGCAAATGAAAACTCTCACTCTGTTATCTGTCTTTCTGTCCATTGCTTTCCTCAGTACTCCAATAATCTTGCTTGGTTCACTTTCAGGGAGAGTTTCTTAAGATCTTTAGAAATCCTTATGTTCTGCTGATGAGTTTCTATGGAACTAAAGTGGTTTTGGTAAAGTGTAAAGAAATAGGAAGAGTGAAAATGGACATTATGAAAGAGATAAAGATAATTGTTGAAATTATTAGTTGAAAATAAATTTAATTGTGGTGACTTTAACAAGGAAATAATAAAAATAGTTAACTTATATTGTTGTTTACTATATGACATACACTTTGAGAAAATGTTAATTTTTGTTATGCCACAAAATTCTCCCAAAAAACAATGTTGTAAATTTGACTATTCTAATTTTAGAGATAAGCACTTATTTGCATTAAAGGGCCACATAACTTGCCAGAATCACAGAGTTATTAAGGCAAAACCAAAATTTAAGCCCAGATGAGAAACACAGATTGGCAGTTGGGGAAATTATGACAATGCTCAGATAGGATGTGAATCCATGATTCTGTGTGTTATAAAGAAAAATGATATAGTATAAAAAGCCTTTCTGAATGGTGAAAAGTTGGCTATGTAATTAGTTTTTTTTTTTTTTTTTTTCCCCCAGGAAACAACTGTGAGAGCACAGGACATTTTGTCCAGTGATGTAAGAGATGTATGTGCATCATCATAATTTTTGACATGCCAGTTTTATTCTTCTTCTTCTGCACAGTCAGCCTTAGACCCACTAGTGTTTGTTCCACCTGCCCAGATGAGAAACACAGATTGGCAGTTGGGGAAATTATGACAATGCTCAGATAGGATGTGAATCCATGATTCTGTGTGTTATAAAGAAAAATGATATAGTATAAAAAGCCTTTCTGAATGGTGAAAAGTTGGCTATGTAATTAGTTTTTTTTTTTTTTTTTTTCCCCCAGGAGACAACTGTGAGAGCACAGGACTTTTTGTCCAGTGATGTAAGAGATGTATGTGCATCATCATAATTTTTGGCATGCCAGTTTTATTCTTCTTCTTCTGCATAGTCAGCCTTAGATCCACTAGTGTTTGTTCCACTTGCATGACAGCCCTGACTATCATGCCTTACTGTGGGAACAGGAGCTAATACTCAGGTCAGTGCAGAACCAGCTGCCCCTGTGGCTGAGCCCCAGAAGACAGCGGGGCTCTAGCCAGAAGAGTGTAGTTCCTGTAGACAAGGCTCCTTTTAACATGAAATGTAGTCTCCTGTGGACCTGCATTATTTATTACTTAGTATAGTTTTCTTAATTCCTACCTACTAGTAGAAAGCTGAGTTCAGTTGCTAGGTCATATGTCCCAAACGGTGTAAATGCACCTGGAAAGTATGTTTCTGCTAAACATAGTTGTAAGGCACCTTAACTCTATATTCTATCCCTACTAAAAGATGTTATAAAATGAAAACAATTGTGAATAAGCAATAGACAAATGAAAAACTCCATTGGTAGGCAAAAAAAAAAAAAAACAAGAGATACTACAAAATAGGAGAAAAATGTTTTGTTTTGTTTTGTTGCCCATCGTGGGGAAGGGTATTTCAGAAGGTATGCCAAAAATCTCTGCCAAATAAAGGCATGAATATGTTTTATTCTGGGGGAAAATGTCAGTGAATAAGACAATTGTTAATCTGCTTTTCAGGCTTTTATATTTTAATTTGATTGACTTCTAAGTTCTTTGAGGGTAAATAATACATCCAGAACTGAAAGAAGCAGTGCCAGTAATTCATTTTTAGGTAGTATGGTTAAGTTTTATCTAATACAATCTTTTTAAAAGTTTCAAAATTCAGCCCTGGAAAAATCTGGTGCAACAGGAAAAGGTATTTTGTTGTTTTTTAAGGATTTCTAAAGATATTTTTAGCTGAATTATCTATTTTGGGGCCTTCTAGAACATGTCAACCAATAAGATAACAAAATATCTATGTAAAATAATTATATTTCAAACAACATTCTGAAAAGCATAAATTCTTTTATTTAAATTCTATATAGAGGTAACATATGTAGAAAATTTAAAATTGCATTTGTTACTTGTATATATAATTTACTAATGAAATAGTTATAATTACCAAAGCCCATTTTTTCTTCCATGCAACTCATAATTCATGACCATCTGGAAATAATATTTATTGTAAATTAGATTATAGAAATAATTAAAGAGCACATGGAACCACAGATTGCTAGTTTAACAAAATTTTAGAGAATTTCTGGTCAGAAAGACCATAAAATTCATGAACATGTTTCTTTTGGGTTTTCTTAACATTTTTAGCACAGCACTATACACACTCTGGCTGCCTACTAATTATGTTTTAGAAATTATAGAAAAATATTCAATTATTACTGGAGTAATACTTATGAAACTAAGAAGGATACTGTGGGGTGCCTGGGCACAGAAACCCTTCTATGTCTCCAATCTCTTGTTTGTAGGGAACATACTGGAGACCTCATAACCTTCTCTGAGTTCCAAAGGGCAGATTCAAGCTCTTGCTAATCAGGGAAGGGAGGGGAAACAAAGATAAGGGAGGAGAGCCAAGAAAAAAACAGTGCAGCCTTGGGGCAGGGTCTTGGTTTCACTGCAAGGTATACACATAACAGAAACTTGGAGCTCTTTAAAAAACTAAAGCTCTGACACCTGTCAGCATTTTTCACTCCAGAGAAGAGGAGTGCAGGCTCTGCACACACCCTAATCCTGTCTGCAAACCCACACTGGAACCATTGCTATCAAGCTCCTTACTAAATCTTCCTGGGTTGGGGAACACACTTTTTGGGAAAATGAGCTCACTGTGCCCAAAGTAATACAGTTCTCTTTTTTTCACCCAAAATTGTCTCTAAGATTTAATTCAGCACCAGTGTACAGAGGCTGAGTTTTGTTCTTCATTTACCTTATACTTTTGCCACCTCATGCGAAGAATTCACACATTGGAAAAGACTGTCATGCTGGGAGGCATTGGGGGCAGCAGGAGAATGGGGGGGGGGGCAGTAGGAGAAGGGGAAGACAGAAAATGAGATGGCTGGATGGCATCACTGACTCGATGGACATGAGTTTGGATGAACTCTGGGAGTTGGTGATGGACAGGGAGGCCTGGAGTGTTGCAGTTCATGGGGTTGCAAACAGTTGGACACCACTGAGCAACTAAACTGAACTGAACTGAACCTTATACTTACTGGGATTGAGCCAACAAGTGTAGGAAAAAAACATACTGCCAGATCCAGTTATTTGAAGATACTTTTTACTACAGAATCATGATTCTAAATTCTCCAGTTGCTATAGTATAGTTTTGCAAGATATCTCAAAGGGAGGATTCCAATATTTATTTCATTATTTAACCTAACTCTTTTTGATTATTAGTTACCTATGCTGTGGTGTGCTCAGTCGTGTCCAACTCTTTGTGATCCCATGGGCTGTAGCCTGCCAGGCTCCTCTGTTCATGGGTATTCTCCAGGCAAGAATATTGGAGTGGTTGCCATTTCCTACTCTAAGGGATCTTCCTGACCCAAAGATTAAACCCTCATATCTTGCACCTCTTGCAATGGTAAGCAGATTCTTTACCAGTGTACCACCTGGGAAGCACACATATAAAGTGTAGCAATTAGAACTTTGGTCTCTAGGAAATAATCTCTTTATTAGCCTTTCAATTATTCTCTATTGTATCTTTTTTTTTTTTTAATTGATCTGGTTCAGCAAGTTGCTTTGCTAAACAGAAAACATTTTATAACATTTTATATATGTTATAACAAGAGTTGGGGTAACGATAGAATGACTCATAAGAGAAAGTATGCAGAGTGAAGAGAGCCACAGAGGACAGCACAGGTAGGGACAGAGAGAACCCTATGTAGACATATAGAGAGAGGAAAACCACACTAGCACTGCCTCCTGCAAAAGACAACTCCAAGAAAGGAAAAAGGAATAAGCGCTAATCTATGGTGTGCAAATAGGATTTAAGTGCCCAGTGAAGGGATTTAGCTACAATAAGTTGTTTCTGACTAGTTAATCATTAACATAACCCCAAAATAAGATTGATTATAGTTGATGTATTAATAGAAGTCATGAGTACAAAGTATTTCTGCAAGAAACCTAGTTATAAAGGAAATGGTGGTGATAACAACCAGAAATCAATAAGCATTTTAATTTGACTTAGTGTTGCATGTGCTCTTTCTTTCTTTCTTTTTGTTTTCTTTTCTTTCTTTCTTTTTCTTTTTTTTTTCTTATAAGAAAAATAACACTCTTTTAAAATGAAAAGCTTTAGGCGGAGTGACAGCATAAGTGGAAAGATAAGCCTAAGTCTCAGGGAAAAATTACTGAATTGGAAACATAAAGGAAAAAAAATGGATTCAGGAGAGGTTTTTTAATTTGAGTGTTGTAATGTAATTTGTTATATTTACTATTGTATTAATAAAAACTGTTTTTGATATTTGTTTTATTTGCAGTATGTTACTTAGCTTAATACATAATAATGTTTGAGTATAGACTCAAGATCAGACTGCTTGAGTTAGAATCCAGATTTTACCACTCTACTGATTTGTGACATTAGGCATTTTATTTCATCTCTCTGCATGACTTATTCCTTGCTTATCATTAAAACATTAATGATATTGAATCACAAGTTGGAATCAAGATTGTTAGAAGAAATATAAACAGTCTCAGATATGCAGATAATACCACTCTAGTGGCAGAAAGTGAAGAGGAAATAAAGAGCCTCTTTATGAGGGTGAAAGACTAGAGTGAAAAAGCTGGCTTAAAACTCAACATTCAAGAAAGAAGATCATGACATCTGGCCCCATCACTTCATGGCAAATAGATGGGGAAACAGTGGAAGTAGTGACAGATTTAATTTTCTTGGGCTTCAAAATCACTGTGGATGGGACTGCAGCCACAAAATTAAAAGACACTTACTCCTTGTAAGAATAATTATGACTAATATAGATAGTGAGTTAAAAGGCAGAGACATCATTTTGCTGACAAAGGTCCACATAGTCAATGATATGGTTTCTAGTAATCATGTGTGGATATGATAGTTGGACTATAAAGAAGGCTGAGTGCTTAAAAGTAGATGCTTTTCAACTGTGGCTTTGGAGAAGACTCTTTAGAGCCCATTGAATAGTAAGGAGTTCAAACCAGTCAGTCCTAAAGGAAATCAACCCTGAACATTAATTGGAAGGACTGATGCTGAAACGGACTGATGCTGAAACACCAATATTTGGCCACCTGATACAAGGAGCAGACTCACTGGAAAAAACCCTGATGCCAGGAAGGATTGAAGGCAGGAGGAGAAGGGAACAACAAAGGAGGAGATGGCTGGATGGCATCACTGACTCAATGGACATCAGTTCAGATCAGTTCAGTTCAGTTCAGTGGCACAGTCATGTCCGACTCTTTGCAACCCCATGAATCACAGCATGCTAGGCCTCTCTGTTCATCACCAACTCCTGGAGTTCACTCAGACTTGCGTCAATCGAGTCAGTGATGCCATCCAGCCATCTCATCCTCTGTCATCCCCTTCTCCTCCTGCCCCCAATCCCTCCCATCATCAAAGTCTTTTCCAATGAGTCAACTCTTCACATGAGGTGGCCAAAGTACTGGAGTTTTAGCTTTAGCATCATCCTTTCCAAAGAAATCCCAGGGTCGATCTCCTTTAGAAGGGACTGGTTGGATCTCCTTGCAGTCCAAGGGACTCTCAAGAGTCTTCTCCACCACCACAGTTCAAAAGCAACTATTCTTTGCTGCTCAGCCTTCTTCACAGTCCAACTCTCACATCCATACATGACTACTGGAAAAACTATAGCCTTGACTAGACGGACCTGAGTCAGCAAAGTAATGTCTCTGCTTTTCAATATACTATCTAGGTTGCTCATAACTTTTCTTCAAAGGAGTAAGTTTAAGCAAACTCCAGGAGATAGTGAAGGACAGGAAAGCTTGGCACGCTACAGTCTGTGAGGTCGTGAAAAGTCAGACATAATTTAGTGACTGCACAATAACTGTGATAGTACATAATATTATAATGACAATACACTTCAAGGACTAGCATAAGAATCAGTATATATAAAGTACTTGGACTAGTTCTTAGCCATAAGTAATTGTACGATTTTATTACCGAAGACGTTTCTACTTACTGATCTTTATTTTCTCGTTGTAGGAGTGATTTCCTCATCCACACTCCACAGCACGCTGTGTTTAACTCCACTTCTCATTGCTCATTCTGAAATTATTCTCATTTTTCATATCTTATCTTAACCCTCCTTCTAGAGCAATTTTTGCCCATTTTCCACATAGACAACACTGTGAAACTTGAAGAGTACCATCTCAATGGTTTTTTATTTGAAGATTTCTTATTCCCCATCTTTTATGAACATTTTCTCAACAACTCTGAGAATACTTATAAAAAAATAATAATGGATAAGAACTAAAAATGTGAGGTTTGAAACCAGACTATAATACTCATATTTCAGTACTGTGACCTCCTAGCTTTCTCTCCTTGGGACTGTAGCTGTTTCCTTATCTGTAAAATAAGGTTTATAACTTCACTTATATTACTATTCAATGATTGATCAAGTTAATATAAGCTGCAGTAGACTTCTATTTTCCAAAAAGGCTTCTAAAGTATTCCCATCCTGCATTATATTTCAGCATCCAACATTGTCTCCAGTTACTATTCCTGAGTAAAAAACACTCCCAAATTTGGTAGCCTGAAACAAACAGAAGATATTTTTTATTTCACTCACAAATGTCAGGTTTTGCTTCATAAGGCTTTCTTTAGGGTGGCTAGAGTGGACAGTGGAACACCCACTTTCAAGAACCTGACACACATGGCTGGAGGTTCATAATTAATGCTGGGGATCAACCCTGGGTTTGGACTGGAGAAGCTTCAAGCCATAGAGTAAACTGAGGGTGAAACTAAAAGAGAAGATGTTTTATTTAATGGTCAAACAACAAAGTGGAAGCTAAGTTCACAGATCAACTTCTCACCCATTTGGAAGGAAGGATTTAATTTGGAAAAAATAAAATAAATAAAGACAAGGGGAGGAGGAATGAGGCTAATGATGAGGAAGAATACACATTGGTTTACAGAGAAAGGGGCCAGGTTTTGGGAGGGAGTGGAATGCCACCTCCTCTCTCACTTTTTTGGTCCTACATGTTCAGTAATGGCCACCTGTAATTGTTATTGTATTGCTAAGTCATGTCTGACTCTGCAATCCTACGGAGTGGGATTTCCTCCAGGATTTCCTGTCCTTAATGGCAATCCACTCCAGTATTCTTGCCTGGAGAATCCCATGGATGGAGAAGCCTAGTAGGTTACAGTCCATGGGTTCGCAAAGAGTCGGACACGACTGAGCAACTTATCTATCTATCTATCTATAACCAATTCCCACATTTTGCTCAAACTCATGTCCATTGAGTCAGCATTGCCATCCAACTGTCTAATCCTCTGTCATTCCCTTCTCCTCCTGCCTTCAATCTTTCCCTGCATCAGGGTCTTTTCAAAAGAGTCAGCTCTTCACCTCAGGTGGCCAAAGTATTGGATCTTCAACTTCAGAATTAGTCCTTCCAATATATATTCAGGACTGATTTCCTTTAGGATTGATTGATTTGATCTCCTTGCAGTAAAAGAGACTTTCAAAAGTCTTTTCCAATACCACACTTCAATAGCATCAATTCTTTCATGCTCAGCTTTCTTTATGCTCCAACTACATCCATACATGACTCCTGGAAAAAGCATAATTTTGGCTAGATGAAATTTTGTTGACAAAGTAATGTCTCTGCTTTTTAACATACTGTCTAGCTTTGCCATAGCTTCATTTCCAAGGAGGTTTTGTTTTTTTTTTTTTTTTTTTTTAATTCCATGCTGCAATCGCCATCTACGTTTATTATGGAGTCCAAGAAAATAATATCTGTCACTATTTCCATTGTTTCCTCTTCTATTTACCAAGAAGAGATGGGACCAGATGGCATAATCTTAGTTTTTTGAATGTTGTGTTTTAAGGCAGGTTTTTCATTCTCTTTCACTTTCATCAAGAGGCTATTTAGCTTCTCTATGCTTTCTGTCATAAGGGTAGTGCCATCTGCATATCTGAAGTTATTGATATTTCTCATAGCAATCTTGATTCCAGCTTGATGTTCATCCAGTGCTGGGAGGCATCACGAGTCCCTCCCATGGCAAAGCTCATGAGGTTAAGGGACCTGAAAGGCAAAGGCGAGTCAGGGCTTAAGGGAGCCTCACTGGATCTGCTCATGCATCTGCCCCAAAACCAGAGTCTGGCTGCTTTATTGTGTTATGCTTTCCACCTACTCTTTTGATAGGGGGCTGTCCCCCTATCACCTTTTTATGGAAAAAGTTAATTTAAAGCTCTTAGATAATAAGTCTCCTGGGCATAATAAGAGTGTTTCAACCCCAAAACCCCTCTGATGGCTTTCTAGCCTGCCTACAGGACTCTTACAGTTGTGCATGTGATTGTTTGTGCCCTCCCAACTGTGAGGGGCACAGGAAGCTTAAAATATCCTAGGAATATAGGGGCTTCTGAGGAGTCAAAATCATTAGAATTAGGCTGATTAAGTGTTTCATTTGTTGAGCCAATAATTGCTGCCAAGTTTTCACATCTTTATTTGTAGATATAGTTGGCATATAGAAAAAACAGATAATAGCCCTAGTATTAGCAACTTTAGATCTTTGAGTTAAGTACTTTCTTTGTTATAACCCACTGCACCTTTGTTCTACAGAAATGTAACTTTATTTTGTACTTTGAGGGTGATGCAGATCAAAGAAACAACACTTCAAGGGAGAAAGAGTTTTCTAGTTGACAGACATTTATCTAGGAATAAAGCCATAAAAGTGTTAACAGGCCCCCTGGCCAGAGGATGATGTAAAACCACCTAAGACCTTTTGTGTAAGGGAAGGTATGTAAAAAGAAAGTTTGGTCTCAATAAGAGTCAGGACTGCTGCCCTTGCATAACTCTGCGTATTCCGTTATTTTTTAATGTACAACTTGGGGTATATAAGCTGTTTTTGAAAATAAAAGTTGTAGGTCTGGCACCGATGCTTGGCTCCCCCATGTCGTTCTTTTCTCCTTTTTCTGGCTGAATTCCCATCTGGAGTGTGGAGGCTCACTGTGTCTATTCATTTGCCCTGGCTTCTAAGACCCAGGTGAGAGGGAGCCCAAGGCGGGTCACCCTCCACTATTCAAGTGGACACTGGTGGCCTATGTAGATGGTGTAAACTCCTTGTCTTGGAGTTTTATTGGTTCTCCACGTAAACCAAGTTATTTAGCATCTTTTCTCCACTAATTTTCCTACTACACCATTCTTTCCTAATCTCTCTTTATATCTCTGAGTAAATAAATCTTTCCTTGCTGACTCTGTCCCTGATTTGAATTACCCTGGATCCCCTGGGGCTGGATCCCGGCAATCCAGCTTGGTATTTCTCATGATGTACTCTTCATATAAGTTAAATAAGCTGGTCACTTGTAGTCATGTCATTCATTATGCTATTGTAGGAAAATCAATGTATAATTAGACTCAGAGTCTGTTGGCGGTAAGGTTCTTTGCTATCTTGATCCAAGTTGGTTCCATTTCCTTTCTTATTCTGAACCCTTTAACTTAAATATGTGTGTTAGCTTCTGCTAAAGGTTAATGTTGATGGATTCTGAGAAAGGTCCTGGAGCATCTCTAGCAATATCTCCATGGCTGCTTAGGGTTCCTCTAATTATGATCACTAGGACACAAGAAAGCATACCAAGAAAGAGGAAGCTGAAGATGACTAGTCTTTAGGTACAAGCACAAAATGTCAGTGTAATATTTACCATGTATTATTGGTCAAGTAACCACAAACTCCACCTCTCAATGGGATAAATGATGAAGACTTAGTGGATATTATTTAAAATTCTCCACAAGTAAATATGTGTTTGTCACTTTTTCTTTCCCATGATCTAAAATATTCAGCTGGTAAGATAATCAATCTTAATATTTATATTTACTTAGAAATTTGAAAATATTTCCTATGACTTCAAGTATGCTTATCATTGCTAGGGTCCAGCCTCAGTGGATCCAGGGAATTTGAAGTGAAGATGAAGTTGGTGTCCTAGGAAAGAACTTACTTAATTACAGATATAAAGACAGATTAGAAAAGAATAGTGTAGTAGGAAAATTGGTAGAGAAAAGATGCTGAATAAATTGGTCTACATGGAAAACCAATAAAACTCCAAGACAAGGAGTTTACACTGCCTACGTAGGCAATCGGTGCCTGCTTGAATAGCGGAGAATGCCCTGCCTTGGGCTCCCTCTCGCATGGGTCTTAGAATCCAGGGCAGGTAAGTAGACATGGCGAGCCTTCACATTCCATATGGGAATTCAGCCAGAAATGAAGAGAACAAAAAAAATCACATGGAGGAAACCAATCTTTCTGGAACTGGTCCGTCCTTTATTTTCCAGGAAAGCTTTTTATACTTTTGGTTGTACATAAAGATCAATGGATAATACAAAGTTATGCAGGGTCAGCACCCCTGACCCTTATCAACACCAGGATTTCTTTCTGCAAATCTTTCCGTATACAAAGGGTCTCAGGTGATTTACATTATCTTGTGGCCAAAAGGCCTGTTAACATTTATGGCTCTCTTCATTAATAAATGTTAATCTCATTTTTCCTATAGTGTTTTTCCTTAATCTGCGTCACCTTGAAAGTACTAAATAAAGTTACATTAAAATATATAAAAACGTGTTAGCAAGTATTGGCTCAAAATGAAAACTTAATCAGTTTTTTTCCAATGATTTTGACTCCGAGGAAGTCCCTACATTCCTAGGATGTTTTAAGCTTTCTGTGCCTCTCGTGGTTGGGAGACTGCAAACAATTTCATTTGCAGCTGTAAGAGTCCTTTAGGCAGGCTAGAAAGCCATCAGAGGGGTTTTTGGATGGAAACATTCTTATGCCTCAGTTCAGTTCAGCTCAGTTCAGTATCTCAGTCATGTTTGACTCTCTGCGACCCCATGAATCACAACACATCAGGCCTCCCTGTCCATCACCATCTCCCAGAGTTAACTCAGGCTCAGGTTCATCAAGTCTGTGATGCCATCCAGCCATCTCATCCTCTGTCGTCCCCTTATCTTACTTCCCTCAATCCCTCCCAGAGTCAAAGTCTTTTCCAATGAGTCAACTCTTTGCATGAGGTGGCCGAAGTACTGGAGTTTCAGCTTTAGAATAATTCCTTCCAAAGAAATCACAGGGTTGATCTCTTTCAAAATGGGCTGGTTGGATCTCCTTGTAGTCCAAGGGAGTCTCAAGAGTCTTCTCCAACACTACAGTTCAAAAGCAACAATTATTTGGTGCTCAGCCTTCTTCACAGTCCAACTTTCACATCCATACATGACCACAGGAAAAACCATGCCTTGACTAGATGGACATTAGTGGGCAAAGTAATGTCTCTGTTTTGAATATCTAGGTTGGTCATAACTTTCCTTCCAATGAGTAAGCATCTTTTAATTTCATGGCTACAGTCACCATCTGCAGTGATTTTGGAACCCCCCAAAAATAAAGTCTGACACTGTTTTCATGTTTCCCCATCTAGATCCCAGGAAGTGATAGGACCAGATCTGATGATCTTCCTTTTCTGAATGTTGAGCTTTAAGCCAACTTTTTCACTCTCTTCCTTCACCTTCATCAAGAGGCTTTTTAGCTCCTCTTCACTTTCTGCCATAAGAGTGGTGTCATCTGCAGATCTGAGGTTATTGATATTTCTCCCGGCGATCTTGATTCCAGTTTGGGTTTCTTACAGTCCAGCATTTATCATGATGTTCTCTGCATATAAGTTAAATAAGCAGGGTGACAATATACAGCCCTGATGTACTCCTTTTCCTATTTGGAACCAGTCTGTTATTCTAACTCCAGTTCTTACTGCTGCTTCCTCACCTGCATACAGATTTCTCAAGAGGAAGGTTAGGGGGTCTGGCATTTCTATATCTTTCAGATTTTTTCACAGTTTATTGTGATCCACACAGTCAAAGGCTTTGGCATGTTCAATAAAGCAGGAAAAGATGTTTCTGTTGAACTCTTTTGCTTTTTCCATAATCTAGCAGATATTGGCAATTTGATCTCTGGTTCCTATGCCTTTTGTAAAGCCAGCTTGAACATCTGGAAGTTCACGGCTTACATACTGTTGAAGTCTGGCTTGGAGAATTTTGAACATTACTTTACTAGCATGTGAGATGAGTGCAATTGTGCGGTAGTTTGAGCATTCTTTGGCATTGCCTTTCTTTGGAATTGGAATAAAAACTAACCTTTTCCAGTTTTGTGGTCACTGCTGAGTTTTCCAAATTTGATGGCATATTGAGTGCAACACATTCACAGCATCATCTTTCAGGATTTGAAACAGCTACACTGAAATTCTATCACCTCCACTAGCTTTGTTTGTAGTGATGCTTTCTAAGGCCCACTTGACTTCACATTCCATGAGATCTGGTACTAGATTACTGATCACATCATCATGATTATCTGGGTTGTGAAGATCTTTTTTTGTACAGTTATTTTGTGTATTCTTGCCACCTCTTCTTAATATCTTCTGCTTCTGTTAGGTCCATACCATTTCTGTCCTTTATCGAGCCCATCTTTGCATGAAATATTCCCTTGGTATCTCTAATTTTCTTGAAGAGATCTCTAGTCTTTCCCATTCTGTTGTTTTCTTTTATTTTTTTGCATTGATAGCTGAAGAAGGCTTTCTTATCTCTTCTTGCTATTCTTTGGAACTCTGCATTCAAATGCTTATACCATTCCTTTTCTCCTTTGCTTTTCACCTCTCTTCTTTTCACAGCTATTTGTAAGGCTTCCCAGACAGCCATTTTCATTTTTTGCATTTCTTTTCCATGGGGATGTTCTTGATTCCTGTCTCCTGTGCAGTGTCACGAACCTCATTCCATAGTTCATCAGGCACTCTGTCTATAAGATCTAGGCCCTTAATCTGTTTCTCACTTCCACTGTATAATCATAAGGGATTTAATATAGGTCATTTCTGAATCGTCTAGCTTTTCCCCCTACTTTCTTCAATTTGATTCTGAATTTGGTAATAAGGAGTTACTGATCTAAGCCACAGTCAGCTCCTGGACTTCTCTTTGTTTACTGTATATAGAGCTTCTTCATCTATGGCTGCAAAGAATATAATCAATCTGATTGCGGTGTTGACAATTTGGTGATGTCCATGTGTAGAGTTTTCTCTCATGTTGATGGAAGAGGGTGTTTGTTATGACCAGTGCATTTTCTTGGCAAAATTCTATTAGTCTCTTCCCTGCTTCATTCTGCATTCCAAGGTCAAATTTGCCTGTTATCTCAGGTGTTTCTTAACTTCCTACTTTAGCAATCCAGTCCCCTATAATGAAAGGACATATTTTCGGGGTGTTCATTCTAAAAGGTCTTGTAGGTCTTCATAAAACTGTTCAAGTTCAGCTTATTCAGCATTACTGTTTGGGCTATAGACTTGGATAACTGTGATATTATGCCTAGGAGACTTATTATCTAAAAGCTCTAAGTTAACTTTTTTCACAAAAAGGTGGGGGGGGGGGACAGCCCCTGTTAATGTCAGAGGAGTTGATGAAAGTATAATGTAGTAAGATAGGCAGACTCTGGTTTTGGGTGTAGATGCTCAAAAATGTCCAGGGGCACCCCTGAGGCTCCATCCCACCTTTGCGTTTGCCAAGACTTCTTCCTCATGACCTTTGCCATGAGTGAAGTTTCTCATGCTGGCTCCCGGCATATCATTATATAATTACATTTATAAAATATATTTAAGTCTTCCATAAATATAGAATTAAATATAACTATTTTGGTTAATATTTGCATATGTATACATGCATATTCATACTTATATATACATATTATACATATTATAAAATATAGTTCTAGGTCATCTATAAGTCCCCAACCCAGGGATTGAGCTCAAATCTCCCTTATTACAGTTGGAATCTTTACCAGCTTAGCCACTAGGAAAACTCAAGAACACTGGGATGGATATCTTATCCCTTCTCCAGGGAATCTTCCTGACCCAGGAACTGACCTGGGGTCTTCTACATTGCAAGTGATTCTTTACCAGCTTAGCTACCAGGGAAGTTGTGTATGTGTGTTATATTCTAAAATGTTGTTAAACTAGAAAAGTGTTGTGAAAAGGCTTACATGTGAATTTTGAAGCTAAGTTGAGAATTTTAGTAAAGTAAATGGCCTTTTTTTTTTTTTTTCTAATTTTCTCTCCCTTAACAAAGTGCATTCACCATCTTCTGGTCACTGGTTGGCTGGAGTTTATCCTAGCCTTATAAGTAAATGCACACAAATAATATTCACTCTTTTGTATGAGATCTAATATGTTAACACCATAGATGTGGAGAAAGAACTGTGTTATAGTAATTAGGACAGAGAAAATAGTGTGATTTCAGCAGTGGGTGTTTAGGTTGGAGGAACAGTACTGAAAGCACTGCTGTTCTCATATGTTTTCTTCAGCTGACCAGATGGCCACAATCAGCCAAAGTTACCAGAGGACTTTGACAGTGAATTTGAACAGCATGGTTTCTCCTAAAATTTAATTTCTTTCTGGTTACTGGATAGCCTGCATACAGTGTCAGCTAATTATAAAATTCCTAAAATTGTGGGCAGTCCTAAGATGGAGGAGGAATAGGATGGGAAGACCACTCTCTCCCCCACAAATTCATCAAAAGAACATTTCAATGCTGAGTAAATTTTACAAAACAGCTTCTGAGGCTGGCAGAGGACATCAGGCACCCAGAAAAGCAAATTTTTGTCTTTAAAAATAGGTAGGAAAAATGTAAAAGATGAAAAAAGAGGTAAAGGAGGGAGGGAGGGAGCTCTGTTCTGCGAAGGGAAACCCATCCTGGGAAGGGAGTCCTGTCCCAGAAAAAGTCTTTAAAAGTGAGAAGTTTCCAAACGCCAGGAATTGCTCTCATTGCCAAGCCTGTGGAGAGCCTTGGAAGCACAGAAGACAACATAACAGGGAAGAAAAATAAATAAATAATTAAAACCAACAGATTACAAGCCCAGTGGTAACTCCTCCTGCGGAGAAGCAGCACAGATGCCTGCATCTGCCACTAGCAAGTGAGGACTGGGCAGGGAGGGGCGGGCTGCAGTGCTTTTTAAGAATCGGGCCGGAATGCCCTGAGTGTAACCACAGCGAACTAACTTGGGCTAGCATGCCAGATTGCGGGATAGCTACCATATGAAAAGCTCTAACTACCTTCAGAAACACGCACAGAACAAAGGACAGAACAGAAATAGCCTGCTGCCGACCATCCCCACCGGTGACAGGAAGCCAGAGCCGTAAGGGCTGGAAGGGGGCAATCATAGCCATGGAAAGACTTTCTACCAAACTGCAAGCAGAATTCCTTGTTAACTAAGACTTCTTGGGGTTCTGGACAGCCACTATCTGCCTGACAAGGGGCGCCAGTGGTACACCCAGTAAACTGAGCAGCAGGGAAAGGTGATAAGTTACAGTGACCATGCTCACCAAACACCTGAGCTACTCAGTCCTGGGAAGGGCACAAAACTCAGGAACAACTGAATCTTTGCCTCTGAGGGCTACCTGAGAGCTGAGCCTGAGTGGCTTAGACCGGGTAGATGCATGCAGCCTAGGGCCAGCCTAAGATGGTTCCTGGCAGAGCAACATATAGCCTGAGCAGTGTGTGCTGTGGGCAGGGGCATGTCCAGTGTGGCTGAGACACTGCAAACACACGCCAGTGTTATTTGTTTGCAGCATCTCTCCCTCCCCACAGCACGACTAAACAAGTGAGCCTAAAAAAAAAAAAAAAAAAGTGTCCACCACCGCTCCCCTTGTGTCAGGGTGGAAATCAGACACTGAAGAGACCAGCAAAAGAAGAAGCTAATCAGAGAGAACCACTCTGGAAGTGACCCCACACTGCCCACAACACCAGAGAAATTCCCAGAAATATCTTTACTATTTTAATGACTATTTCTTTTTCTTTTTTTTGGTTGATGTTGTTGTTTGATTGTTTTTTCTTCTTTTTTTCTCCTTTAAAAAAAGTTTTTAAATTTTAATTCCTTTATTTCTCCTTTAATTTTAATTTTTATAACCTACTATCACTTTTCAAAAAAAAACACATATATTTAAAGCAAATGCCATA
>SJYC01107130.1:0-19014 GCA_006408675.1 Madoqua kirkii | reverse complement strand
GCCACGACCATCAAGCCATCCGTCCGTCCCAGGTGCTCCGGGCGGCGCGCTTCAGGAGGTGCCCCTGGATATCCACCCGCTCTCGGTAAGGAAGTTCAGGATCCTCTTCATGAGAACTTTGTCCATGTAGCTGGGCAGGCGGCTCTTGGAGGGTATGCCCTGGCGCTTCTGCAGGTGGTCCTTGATGATGATGGTCTTCACAGTAACATAGCGCGCAGGGCTCAGGTTCAGCGAGCTGCACAGCACCTTCTCGCGGTCCGACAGGAGCTCGAAGCCCGGCAGGTGCTCGATGGCCGCGAACTCGCCGTCCTGGCCATTCTCCTTGCCGCCCCCCGCCGCCGCAGCCACAGCTGCCACCGCCTTATTCTCCTTGCGCTTCTCGCGCTTGTCCCGGGCCACCTCATACTCCGCCAACTCCTGCATCTTGCTGATGCCGTTGTTCCGGTAGCTCTGCAGCTCGCGAATCTTGGCGCGCAGCATCTTCTCCTTATACATTGTCTCGAACAGGTCGTCGAACTCCTTACACGACATGAGCTGGTAGAGCGGCCGCAGCTTGAGCCGCAGGTCCTTCTCCTCCTTGGTGACCTTGCGCTGCGCCGCCCGCTCCTTCTCCTTCTTGTCCTTGCCCAGGAAGGCGGGTACCAGGTTGTAGTCCTGCACGATGTTCTTGCGCCGCTGCCGCTCGCGGAGCTTGCGCACGTACATATCCACGTGTGCGCGCTTCAGCTCGATCTCCACGTCCTCGTCGTCATAGTTGACCGAGAGCCCGCTGATGAGCGTCTCGGCGTCCTGGTCATACTCAATGTCATAGTCATCTCGCAGCGGCATGTAGCCCAGCTGCTGCTGCTCGGCCACCGAGATGTCTAGGGGAGGCAAGGGGGTGGTGAGGCTGGGAGAGAGGGGTCCCCCACTGGGGCAGGTATGGTCGGTCACCCGGTTGGGGATGGTATCGGGGATGCATGCCTTCCCCAGGTTTCCGTGGATGTACATGATTACGTAATGCTCCATCACTTCTTGGGGGGTCCGGGAAGCGCCGACGTGAGCTGCCATGTCCTCCCAGTTCCCGAAGCCAAACTGCTCGATGGCATCCAGCAGCAGCTGCTCCTCGTGGTAGGTCCAGCCGCCCTCGGCCTCGGGCCCCCAGAGCGTGAAGCTCCCGCCGTCCACCAGCTGGTAGCCGTGGTAGCGGCGGTGGTGGCCGATCTCGGCGCCGGCGCAGAAGCACTCAGGGCACAGCTCGATGTCCTGGCACTCAGTGCAGCGAAAGCACAGCGGGCTCACCTCAGCCAGGCAGTACACGCAGTACTTCTTGCCGAGCTCCGCCATCTTCTGCCGCCGGGGCCCTGCCGTCCTGCGCTTCAGCTAAACCGCCGCGTCTGCCCCGCCCCAAGCACCCTGGCGGCGCGCCCCGCGTCAGCGCGCAGGCGCCGTCGGGCCAGCCCGGACGCCAAGAACTCGCTCTTGAGCAAGAGAAAAGGACACTACTCAGTACAGGTCAGTTGTGACCTGACTCCTCTGTGCCATTCAAGGTGTTGATCCCTAGGCCTGACTTGTCACTTAACCTTGTCAGCCTTCTGAGGCACGTATTCGATTATTGTGTTCTCTCCAGTGGCAATGGTAATGTCTTCAATCCAAGTTATCTGCATCAAGCTCAATCAATGAATGCATCAAGTTATATGTATCAAGCTGAAGGAATGCATCAAGTTATCTCTATCAAGCTCAATGGATGAATGCTTTCTCTCGGGTGGAAATGGTAATGTACTACAAGGTCTTCCAAATATGTTATCTGTATGAAGCTCACACTTTCCCCTGACTCATGTGGTTGCAGAGAAATGGGTAATATTGGGCATTTGAAGGCATGGCTTTGAAATGGGATATCTTTCTCTTAATCCTGCTTTCCTGTAATATGCAGACACTAGTTTCATCAGGATAGCAGCAGTCATTTTGAGAGGCATGTTAGCCTCCTGGAAATGTTGATGGTGGTGGTGGCCATGATAGTGGTTTTCATGGTGATTATGCTAATAAGAAAACCACCACAACCACCAACTATATGAATATTAACAGAAGCAAGAACTATCCTCAGTTCTTTTCATTGGTTTATTTCATAACCTTCTCAATTCCTGATTTGTGATATAGAATGGTTTCTTAAATTGCCATGGTGACAGAGCCCTTCGCCCCCCACAAATGGTTTAGAGGGGTGTTAGTGTTGAGTTTAGCAGGCCCCATATCTTGTGATGTTAGTTACTAAGCTTCGAGAAGCCTTCTTAAGTAACATTTTCTTGCTTGAAAAGTCGAGGGTTACCAACACCCCCATCTCCTCTTCATTTCCAGTCAATATGGCTACCTGGGGGTAACACAGTGTGTTTTTACAATGGTAGAAATAACTGGTAAATAAATGCTCCCCAAATTGGGGAGAATACATGGTGAACTAAATGGATTTCATGGTTGATTGGCCAGCCAGTTTGATTGTCTCTTCTTTTACAGAGAGGCTTGTAGACGTTACAGGGTCACACCAGGGCTGGAGCCTCTCTGATCAGGAAAGATGGAATGGCATACAGACCATGGTCCTTCCTTCTGAGGCATGATGGTTGCAAATGGGCAAAGGTGGGGAAGAGCAGCACTGGATGCAGCTGCTCATAATGATTATGGACAAGGGACTGTGGTGTGAAAGATATATTGTTTGCTTCCCTGTCAACATACATGTCACTGCCTGGGATAAGCAGAGCATGGGGATTGATGATACTGATGCACATCCTTGAGTGAGATATGAGAATAGATTGCCTTCTGGCACAGGTGACTTTTATAATGGATGTTTTATCCTACTTAACAGCATTTGTCAGACTTTTGTATGCCACTGTTAGAGAAGTTCTTGTGTTCCTGCTTAGTGTGTGCACTGCCTTAGGCTCTGAAAAGCAGCTCAGGGAAGGTGGCCACTGCCCCCCCTATACTGTGGCCTAGAAGAGTAATCTGAGGGAGTCTCCTGGGAGGTACGCACTGATCTTGACTGTACTTGGTTCAGCTCAGCTTTCTTGTTGAGATGTCCTGATGTGCCATGAAGAGACAGCTGAAATTCACGGGCCATTCTTGGTATGTTCTACTGATATACCAGCCAGATACTACTTCCTTCAAAGCTCACACATCACAGGTGGTTTGCAAAATCCTAAAGAAGGCCCAGAGTGGCAATGGTAACATGTAGGCATGGCGAATGTTAGCTCCAGGGCAAAAATTGGCTGAGGCCTGTTTTTTGTCAGAATTCTGTGTCCCATGGGGCTTGGGGAAATTTGGGTCTGGGTGGTAATTTGGCACTGGCCATGGATCAGATTACTCTGTCACAGAGGGTCATGGGAAATATTGGGTCTGGGAAGAAAGTTGACTCTAGCCTGAGGCATATGTTTGTGTCACCAAGGGGCCTGGAAAATGTTTGATCCTGAGCATCAAATGTTTCTGTCCCGAGTCGGACTCTCTAAAGCAAGAGTCATAGAAATGTTGGATCCAGGTGGTAAGTGTACTCTGGCCTAAGTCAAACTTCTGTGCCACAAAGGGCATTAGAAATGTTTGGTCAGGGTAGTAAGTCAACTCTAGCCTGAGTCAGACCTCACTAAAGTAAGGGTCATGGAAAGTGTTGGGTCTAGGTGGCAAATAGGCTCTTGCCTTAGTCAGACTTCTCTGCTTCAAGGAGCATGAGAAATGTTGGGTCAGGGGCGTAAGTTACTTCTTGCCTGAGTCAAACTTTTGTGCCACAAGGGACATGGAAAATATTGGGTCTGGGTGGTAAATTAGCTCTGGCCTGAGTCATACTTTGTGTCTCAAGTGGCATAGGAAATGTGGGGTTCAGAGCATAAACTGATTCTGGTCTGAGTCAGACTTCTCTAATGCAAGAGTCATGGGAAATGTTGGATCCAGATGTAAGTTAGTTCTTCTGAGCCAGACTTCGGTGCCACAAAGGGCATTCGAAACGAGGGGTTCTTGGTATGAGCCAGCTATGGAAAATGTTGTGTTTGGATGGTAAGGTACCTCTGGTCTGAATCAGACTTCTGTGCCACAAATGCCATGGATAATGTAGGCTCTGGGACAGAAGAGAGTCACCTGTGGTCAAAAGTCTGTGCCATTGTGCAGAGCAAGGCCATACTGTGAATCATGAGGTATCTCAGCTCTATGTGTGGGTATGTGGCTTGAACTTTCTGTGATCTCTTTCGGCACTCTTCCGCTGAGCACACTGTGCACATTGGTTGGAGAAATGAGGTCAGGCTGGTCTTGTCAACGAGCCGTCCTTAATTCTGGCCGTTCATTTCCTTGGCGGCATGTGCCGATGAGCCTGGGTGACCAGGAAATGACTGGGTCATTTGTGAGGACCAGAAGATGAAAACCTTGTTTTCCTCTTGCTGGAGAGGAGTACACCCCCAGGCTATAGCTGTCTCTCCATCTGTGTATCTGCTAGAAAGCCTTTCTGCTTGGTGGTGGCTTCTCTTCCATTTGGGTCTTCCTGTTGGTGAGGATGACATTGCCTCAGGGGAACCCACTGCACTCTCTAGGAAGAAGTTGTTTTTAGTCAAGAGTGGAGTGGCAGTTATGCATTTTCTGTGATGTTGTGCTACAGGAAGGATGAGAGGAAAGAGGAGCTCCGTTTGGGGAGGGAAAGGGTCCAGTGGTTCCCCCATTTAAGGCTTCCTCTTGATAGGTAAATTTGAGCCCAGCAGGGGTATGAGGAGGAGCTTCTGAGAGTATAAGGAAAAACTAACAGTGGTGAGTACAAGGACCTTTGGTGTGAAACAAGTGACAGACATTCTGGGTTCAGGGCTCTGTCTCCTGTCTCATAGCCCTGTTCCCTCTCACTACCATTGGGTGGCCATAACTGTGATATAGACAAGAATTGGGTCTAGGTGGCAAATAGGCTCTTGCCTTAGTCAGACTTCTCTGCTTCAAGGAGCATGAGAAATGTTGGGTCAGGGGCGTAAGTTACTTCTTGCCTGAGTCAAACTTTTGTGCCACAAGGGACATGGAAAATATTGGGTCTGGGTGGTAAATTAGCTCTGGCCTGAGTCATACTTTGTGTCTCAAGTGGCATAGGAAATGTGGGGTTCAGAGCATAAACTGATTCTGGTCTGAGTCAGACTTCTCTAATGCAAGAGTCATGGGAAATGTTGGATCCAGATGGTAAGTTAGTTCTTCTGAGCCAGACTTCGGTGCCACAAAGGGCATTCGAAACGAGGGGTTCTTGGTATGAGCCAGCTATGGAAAATGTTGTGTTTGGATGGTAAGGTACCTCTGGTCTGAATCAGACTTCTGTGCCACAAATGCCATGGATAATGTAGGCTCTGGGACAGAAGAGAGTCACCTGTGGTCAAAAGTCTGTGCCATTGTGCAGAGCAAGGCCATACTGTGAATCATGAGGTATCTCAGCTCTATGTGTGGGTATGTGGCTTGAACTTTCTGTGATCTCTTTCGGCACTCTTCCGCTGAGCACACTGTGCACATTGGTTGGAGAAATGAGGTCAGGCTGGTCTTGTCAACGAGCCGTCCTTAATTCTGGCCGTTCATTTCCTTGGCGGCATGTGCCGATGAGCCTGGGTGACCAGGAAATGACTGGGTCATTTGTGAGGACCAGAAGATGAAAACCTTGTTTTCCTCTTGCTGGAGAGGAGTACACCCCCAGGCTATAGCTGTCTCTCCATCTGTGTATCTGCTAGAAAGCCTTTCTGCTTGGTGGTGGCTTCTCTTCCATTTGGGTCTTCCTGTTGGTGAGGATGACATTGCCTCAGGGGAACCCACTGCACTCTCTAGGAAGAAGTTGTTTTTAGTCAAGAGTGGAGTGGCAGTTATGCATTTTCTGTGATGTTGTGCTACAGGAAGGATGAGAGGAAAGAGGAGCTCCGTTTGGGGAGGGAAAGGGTCCAGTGGTTCCCCCATTTAAGGCTTCCTCTTGATAGGTAAATTTGAGCCCAGCAGGGGTATGAGGAGGAGCTTCTGAGAGTATAAGGAAAAACTAACAGTGGTGAGTACAAGGACCTTTGGTGTGAAACAAGTGACAGACATTCTGGGTTCAGGGCTCTGTCTCCTGTCTCATAGCCCTGTTCCCTCTCACTACCATTGGGTGGCCATAACTGTGATATAGACAAGAGTATAGCAAATGGATAGCTGTGAAGTGAGTGGATGTGGACCTGTACTGACATTCAGGCATTAATACTGGGATCAGGTCTTCACGTTTCATTTTCCTAGTGAACTGTGGCCTCTCTGCCAGGAGATGATTTTGCTACCACTGCTCATTCTGTGCAATGTTTAATGTTCTTTATAATGTTTTATACTATTGCATAATAACATAACGTGAGGAAGTTCTGAGAAGGAACATCTCCTGCTTCTGCGGATGCTGTAATCCTCCTAAGATGCTGCCTTGTCAAACCTTTTTATCAGCTTCTCCTGCACTTTTATTGACTCTTGTGCACTGCTTTGATGGTCATTGCTTTTTCTGAGTGTCCAAAGGTCTAGCATTTTCTGGTTTCAACTGCTTAAGTTTTTCTTTCCTTACCTAGCTCTCCCCCTTTGCAAGGATTTTCCCACCAGGTCCTTAAAGGAGCATTCAGATTGGCAAGAGGCTTATTGAGCTTTTTAAATGATTTCCACACATAAAAAGAGGCAGAGAAATGACTGACATGTTTTTCGAAATTAGCCCTCTAAAGCAAAGGGATGGGTGAAGGCCTGCTGTCAATTTTCAATGGGGAAAATTAAAACTTTGTTTCTTATGGAACTTTATATTTTCCCTACAGTACCTTAACATGAGATACCAGGTACCTGGAGGTGTCTGCCCCCCACAAATTGTGATTGCCATACCTGGGCCAAACTCAGGCCACAGGGAATTTCCTTCAGTGGAACTTGTGCCAATGGCACCTCATGCAAGAGGAATAAGTAGGAACCACTGTTCACCATCCAATTTGCTTATGTTTTACCAAAATGTGTGTCCTTGAGGTGAATTCTCTGTGGTCCTTTGCAGTAGGAAATATAACCAGAGGCCTTGTTTACAGCTGGTTTCAGTTGCTATGCTAATCTCACCAGTCTTGTCAAGTGGGAGATATACCATACCACTCATGTCAGAGAGGAATAGGTGACTGTCTAAACTATTTTCAATTTGTAAAATGTTGTTTTTCAATAAAATATGTATAATGGAAAAGCTCCCATTGTAGATGTCATTCTTTGTGATCCAGGCAGCATCAGTGAAGATGTGGCTCCTGTGTGCATCGCACCAGGTACCAAGTGGGATTCTGGGCTCAGTAATCTAACAGGTGGTGGGTGGCAGGGGGAGGGGTCTTGAGGCCAGAACTGAAGTTCTGTCCTTGTTAAGGTAAGAATGATGGTAGGTAATCTAATATCTTCCTAGAAGTGATCCTTTTCACTTATTCATGAGGATGCCAGATGAATACCTGTATATCGTGTGGTCATGGGGGGTGTATCTCCTATTCCTGCTCTGGGTGAGGATACAAGGAGTGGCCCAGCATGGTTCTGGAACCATCAGAAGTCATGGAAACAAAAACCTGGAAGCAAACAAAAAGCTCCTGTTCCGATTTGTATTATAATCCAGTCCTTCGAGTATTAGGAATTATTCACTACATATCAATCATTACCAGAGTATGAATGAAAAGAATCGAAAAGGTAACTGAGTGGCTGAAGTAATTGCCTTTGACTAGTGCTTAAAGAAATTAAAACTCTACACATACTGCATAAAATTTCTAATAGTAAATTTATAAACCCTTTGTAGAGCTGAGAATGCTGACAACATTTTGCAAAATATTCGTTCAAGTGGCAACATGATTCAGGAATAGTGATTCCAGAGGATTTTAAGCTAACTGTTTAATCTGCCTAATGAACATAGGCAGAGCAGGGAACATCCAGGAGTTGGGCAGGCAGACAAGTTGGGTGGGTCACAGGCACATTGCTGGCCCCAGGTGGGAATGCCGGGTTGGGGGAGGGGGTAGTGTATGCCAGGCAGGTGAAGGGAAGTAACAGAAAGAGGGCCTATGCAAACAGATCCCTCAGGACCTCTGCAGTCCAGCCCCAAGTCATGTCGTGAAGGCTCAGCCTAGAGCCTGGCTCAGGGAGGCAGGGTTGAGGCCAGGCTCCAGGCCCTTGCAGGGCTCCACTAGGGACTGCCGATTGCTTCAGGCCTCCTTGACCAGCTCCTGGAACTCAAGGTGTGTCTACCAGTTAGATTCAACCACTCTGGGAGGCGGCCAGGGAGGAGCTTATTTCTCTCCTCCAGATGGTCCAGACAGGTGTTGACCTTGTCCAACATGGGGTAGATGGCTGCCCATACTGCTCCTCGGGTGAAGCCACCATCCTTGCCTTCCGTGGGCACATCCACAGGCATGCCCTGTTTCACATGGCCGCCACACATGGCAGGCTTGTGCATGGGCAAGGCTCACGCAGCTTTGGAGTGAGATGACACAACTTTGGTGCACAGAGGGCCTGAGTCAGGGAGGGCTAGGGAGGTCATTAAAACCTTGTGCTCACTGAAATCGTTCTCCTGGGGAAAAGAAAGCAAGACTGTCACAGTCTGTCCTGATTGAAGATATGCCCGTTGGGTGGTGGGCTCAGGTCTCTCCCTGATTATTCATAAAGATGTTCAAGAATGCAGGTGTCAGCAACTCACATCTTGCCATCACAGTCTCAGGATCCTCAAAGCTACAACGTGTCACCTCCTGCCTGAGGGGTTCCTCAGTATGTGGAAGTTGAAAAAGGTCTTCTATACAGTCATTACAGCTGACATTTCTTTTTTGTTTCAATATTATCACCTACTTGTGTTAAAGAATGACTTATCCATTAAGATGTGAGCTACCAGACTCAACTATGTAAGTCCAAGTCATCAGGCAGGAGAGAAACCTGCTGAGATTTGGATGTTGGAGGTGGTAGGTCTACTCACCCATACTCTGAATATGGATCAGCATGTATTAATTACATAATGAATCAATGGACATGTTTTCTGTTTTATACGAGACCAAGGAGTTTTGAACCTGGGGATGACTTGAGAGGAAGGTGCATAATTTTTTCCATTTATTGAGGGCTTTTTTTAGCCAGGCTATATGTGTCTCCCTCATAACTATTGCTGTGGGGATAAACGTGATCATGCAGGGCAGCTATGCAAAACACTGGATATCCTGGCACTCACAAGTCAGGTCTCAGTGCACAGTCACACTCTTGTAACAGGACACATACCTCCTGGACCTGGTATGCACCTTTAGAACTCTGTTATTCTGGTGGAGGTCAAGGATCTTGTAAATTTCTAAGGCTCACCTGCCCCTTCCACACACTCACATTCAGAGAGCAGGGGGCCCTGCATCCTTCTGCTCTCCTTTTTACTTGAATGTGATCTCAACTTGGAGATAAATGTGAGTTACAGGAAACTTATAGGAAGAAAAGATGAGTAAGGACTTGCCCATTCTAGGTTCCTTTTCTGCTTTTTGTTCTGATTCATTTCCCCACCCCTGGAATGCCAAAACTTGAAAGGCTTGGTGCACCTTTCTGCCAAGACTTTGGGACTAACTGGTGGTCATCTCATGACATTCCAGATGGATCTCCAGACATGGAGGGATTCTGGTGAGGCTTGGATGAAGCATGGACTCAGACTGGAAAGGCTGTGAATATCTCGGAAGTCCCTATGGTACAAGTCTCCTCCAGACACAGGCAAATGCAGGCTAGTCTGTGTTTTACTTCCAAAGCTGATGTCCTCTCAGCCTTCCTCCCACCTCCCTATTCTTCTTTCTGTGTCTTTATTCCTCCAGCGATCTATTTTTCCATCTCTCTGTATCCCAGACACACAGGCTAGGGACACACGCTGCAATTTCTTCCTGGTCTCCAGCCGCAGTGGCACCGACATGAAGGTCTAGTTCCTGCTATGTGTGGTCTGAGTTTCTCTGCTGATTTGGACAAGTGATGTGGGCCAACTTGGGGCAACCATTGCTCTTCCAGATGTAGATCTACTCTGGGTGACTGAACCAAGTCCCAGAAGATGACTCACGACAAGTTGCATACCCTGGTCCAGCCCTATGTTGTGGCAGCATGGAGCCTATCTCATGAGGGGAAGGAGGAGGAGGGCAACGCTGACACTAAGGATCCACATTTACACTGAACTTCACAGGTTAAGGTCACATTCCTAAACTGGAATGCCATCACTACAGAAACCGACACAAGTCTGTTTACAGGGACACCCTCACACTGATCAATGGATAGATGGACCACATTCTTGATCAGGCAATCCACAGAGGATAGTGAATATCTGGTATAATTTTCTTTCAAATGTTTTTCAGTCTGTTCCCAAATATTTTTCAAACACATTCAAACCAGAGAATTTGAGCACGCCTTTTCCCTATAATATGTACAATGATGGTTGGAAAATCTAACATTCAGAATGCAGGGAAACAGGTACATTCATTCCATTCATGAGTGGATCGAGTTTGGGAGACATCTTTGTAAGAGGTTTGCACATATTATATAAAGTTGAGAATGTGAATGACCGTTTGTCAGTGTGTGTGTGGGGGGGGTGCCTGCATGCATGGAAGCCCTGATGCAGACTGCTTCAGTGTGGACATTCATCACTTTGGCAGAAGGAGGAGCATTAAAGATTTGGACATATGTGCAAGTAGTATTAGTAACAGGCCCACACTTGACCCCAGGAAGGGATGCCGGGAGGTGGTTAATCCCAAGCCCCCAAAGGTAAGTACAAGAAGCATGGCCTAGGCAGACAGATCCCCTAGGGCATCTGGAGGCCAGCCCTCAGCCAGGTGGTGAGGGCTTAGGCTAGAGCATGTTTCAGAGAGCCAGGGTAGAGGCCTGGCTTGGGGGTCCTTGGAGGGCTCCACTAGGGGCTGCAATCGCTTGGGTCCTCCGTGTGCAGCTGCTAGAACTCAAAATGCATCTGACACTTGGATTCAAGCACTGCTGCAGGCAGCCAAGGAGGGGGTCGTTCCTCTCCTCAAGATGGTCCTGACAGGCTTGACCTGTTTCCACTTGCGGTTGGTGGTTGCTTATACTGCTTCTCTGGTGATACTGTGGACCTTGCCTTCCACGCTCACTTCCACAGCCCGGCCCTGTTCCACACGGCAGCAGACATGGTGTGCTCGTCCACACGCAAGTCTGACAGGATATTGGAGGGAGGCGGCCATGGGTACTCAGTCTCCCTTTTCTACTGACCCTCTGTTTTGATCTGTTCTGTGCACTGACACCCAAATGGTAGATTTGAAAAGTGAGTTGGATCTCAATGGAGTTTACCACATCTAATACATGGTTCTTTACCTTGGACCACTTATCTACTTTCCCTTCATGCTTTGCATGTTATATTGTTAATTGTCTTCTCCTTCAAGGACATAATATGTGTTCTTACTGAGAAAATCATGTTCTTTCACAGTCCTGCTCCTGTGCACTTGTCCTTCCTTAATCCTTTAAACGTCCTCTCTCATGCAACACACATTTCAACCTGGTGCATCTTTTCTGGACAGACAGGCCTGATATGGTCAACCAAGTCTTTAGTACATTTTCTGCCAATTCCTGTATCAAATACCACCCACATTGTGACTTCTGCCAAAGCAATGAGGAGACAATGGGATTTATGACATTCAAAGTAGGGAATATCACTGGGGATCTCTTAATGAAAAGTAAGATTTCACTGTCTTCTTATGTACTATTTGATCCTCATATGTATTGTGCTGTATATAGAGCTATATTATATCAGGAGAAAAATGAGCTACTAAGCTGATGAATTGGAAACTCGTGGTAAAACTTTTAAGAACAAGACACATGTGAAGACATGTGCAAGAGTTAATAAGTCAACAGAGACATTAACATAGATGAAAGTAATAATTATGGAATAAAACAGCTGGAGAACTGGCCAACATGTTACTAAGATGTGGATTATGTTACATGAGTGGTAAGTAGAAAATTAATGAGAGAAATTAGACCCTTGTTGGTGAAGCTAGCATGATAAAGTCTCTAGAAGGGAGAGTGTATTTGACCAGAAACATGCATGGTGATAAAGTCACAGTCCTAGTTAACTTTACATGAAAGCTTAGTGTATGTTAGTTCAGTTCACTTAACTCGTTCAGTCGTGTCTGACTCTTTGCAACCCCAGGGACTGCAGCAAGCCAGGATTCCCTGTCCATCACCAATTCCTGAAGCTTACTCAAACTCATGTCCATCGAGTCACTGATGCCATCTGAGCATCTCATCCTCTGTCAGCCCCTTCTCTTCCCGCTTTCAATCTTTCCCAGCATCAAGGTCTTTTCTAGTGTGTGATTATTTCGTATCAGGTGGCTAAAGTACTAGAGTTTCAGCTTCAGCATCAGTCCTTCCAATGAACATTCAGGAGTGTAAGGTACTGGTCTAAATGCTTTGCATGAGCTCACAAGGGTCATGGCAGCCTTATGACATAGTTCTTATTAGTATCCTTACTCTACTGATGAGGAAACTGAGGCACAAAAACAATGAAGGATATTCACCTGGTAGGATTAGTAATTATGGTATGAATCCAAATAGCATACCTCAAGCCCATGTGTGTACACAGTAAATGAGAAGTCATTATTGTCTACAGACAGGCCATAAACATGGAATGAAGTATAAATGAGACAAGAATGAATGGCAGGACTTTTCTGGTCAAGTGGCTAAATCTCAGTGCTTTTACTGCTGTGGGCCCAGGTTTGATCCCTGGTTGCAGAACTAAGAGCCCACAAGCTGCGTGGTGACACAGGCAAAAAAAAAAAAAAGAAAAGAAAAAACAGTGACCACAGATGGAGGAGATACTGATGATGTAAAAGATAGGACCTGTGTGGTAGTGGTCAACACATGCCAGGGCTTGAGAGGGTCCAGCATATAATACAGCTGCTGATGCCACTCAGAGGGAGATGCTTAGTAACACATGGGGAAGACTTGGCAGATCATGAGACAGGATTCACATCAACGGCTGCAATTTTCCTGTTGTGCCTCCCCATGTGGATTAATCATTATTTATGGATTACTAGACATGTCCTGCAACAACTCTCCTGCCCTCAGGATAGTTGTCAAAGGCTCACCCAACAACCCCAGGTTTGGAAGAGCTCACCTGTAAGCTTTCCCTGGACTTGCCAAAGAGCACCTAATCCCTGGTGGAAAATGAACCCCTCTGGGCCAATATCTGGCTGTCTGTTTCTGGTGTCTTAGTTTCCTCACCAATAGTTTGGAACTAATTTTCATGTATTTGATTTTGCTGTTTCTTCCAAGTTCTATTTGAGGATTACGAATACAAATCTAACAGGAGAAACTGTCTACAATTTTCCAGCTTTATCAGTCAGAATTATTCAAAGAAACAGAGCCAATAAGAGATATTTTATATGTATGTTTATCTCTGTGTGTGTGTGTGTGTGTGTGTGTGTATATATATATATATATATATAACTGCTTCTCTGGTGATACTGTGGACCTTGCCTTCCACGCTCACTTCCACAGCCCGGCCCTGTTCCACACGGCAGCAGACATGGTGTGCTCGTCCACACGCAAGTCTGACAGGATATTGGAGGGAGGCGGCCATGGGTACTCAGTCTCCCTTTTCTACTGACCCTCTGTTTTGATCTGTTCTGTGCACTGACACCCAAATGGTAGATTTGAAAAGTGAGTTGGATCTCAATGGAGTTTACCACATCTAATACATGGTTCTTTACCTTGGACCACTTATCTACTTTCCCTTCATGCTTTGCATGTTATATTGTTAATTGTCTTCTCCTTCAAGGACATAATATGTGTTCTTTACTGAGAAAATCATGTTCTTTCACAGTCCTGCTCCTGTGCACTTGTCCTTCCTTAATCCTTTAAACGTCCTCTCTCATGCAACACACATTTCAACCTGGTGCATCTTTTCTGGACAGACAGGCCTGATATGGTCAACCAAGTCTTTAGTACATTTTCTGCCAATTCCTGTATCAAATACCACCCACATTGTGACTTCTGCCAAAGCAATGAGGAGACAATGGGATTTATGACATTCAAAGTAGGGAATATCACTGGGGATCTCTTAATGAAAAGTAAGATTTCACTGTCTTCTTATGTACTATTTGATCCTCATATGTATTGTGCTGTATATAGAGCTATATTATATCAGGAGAAAAATGAGCTACTAAGCTGATGAATTGGAAACTCGTGGTAAAACTTTTAAGAACAAGACACATGTGAAGACATGTGCAAGAGTTAATAAGTCAACAGAGACATTAACATAGATGAAAGTAATAATTATGGAATAAAACAGCTGGAGAACTGGCCAACATGTTACTAAGATGTGGATTATGTTACATGAGTGGTAAGTAGAAAATTAATGAGAGAAATTAGACCCTTGTTGGTGAAGCTAGCATGATAAAGTCTCTAGAAGGGAGAGTGTATTTGACCAGAAACATGCATGGTGATAAAGTCACAGTCCTAGTTAACTTTACATGAAAGCTTAGTGTATGTTAGTTCAGTTCACTTAACTCGTTCAGTCGTGTCTGACTCTTTGCAACCCCAGGGACTGCAGCAAGCCAGGATTCCCTGTCCATCACCAATTCCTGAAGCTTACTCAAACTCATGTCCATCGAGTCACTGATGCCATCTGAGCATCTCATCCTCTGTCAGCCCCTTCTCTTCCCGCTTTCAATCTTTCCCAGCATCAAGGTCTTTTCTAGTGTGTGATTATTTCGTATCAGGTGGCTAAAGTACTAGAGTTTCAGCTTCAGCATCAGTCCTTCCAATGAACATTCAGGAGTGTAAGGTACTGGTCTAAATGCTTTGCATGAGCTCACTAAGGGTCATGGCAGCCTTATGACATAGTTCTTATTAGTATCCTTACTCTACTGATGAGGAAACTGAGGCACAAAAACAATGAAGGATATTCACCTGGTAGGATTAGTAATTATGGTATGAATCCAAATAGCATACCTCAAGCCCATGTGTGTACACAGTAAATGAGAAGTCATTATTGTCTACAGACAGGCCATAAACATGGAATGAAGTATAAATGAGACAAGAATGAATGGCAGGACTTTTCTGGTCAAGTGGCTAAATCTCAGTGCTTTTACTGCTGTGGGCCCAGGTTTGATCCCTGGTTGCAGAACTAAGAGCCCACAAGCTGCGTGGTGACACAGGCAAAAAAAAAAAAAAGAAAAGAAAAAACAGTGACCACAGATGGAGGAGATACTGATGATGTAAAAGATAGGACCTGTGTGGTAGTGGTCAACACATGCCAGGGCTTGAGAGGGTCCAGCATATAATACAGCTGCTGATGCCACTCAGAGGGAGATGCTTAGTAACACATGGGGAAGACTTGGCAGATCATGAGACAGGATTCACATCAACGGCTGCAATTTTCCTGTTGTGCCTCCCCATGTGGATTAATCATTATTTATGGATTACTAGACATGTCCTGCAACAACTCTCCTGCCCTCAGGATAGTTGTCAAAGGCTCACCCAACAACCCCAGGTTTGGAAGAGCTCACCTGTAAGCTTTCCCTGGACTTGCCAAAGAGCACCTAATCCCTGGTGGAAAATGAACCCCTCTGGGCCAATATCTGGCTGTCTGTTTCTGGTGTCTTAGTTTCCTCACCAATAGTTTGGAACTAATTTTCATGTATTTGATTTTGCTGTTTCTTCCAAGTTCTATTTGAGGATTACGAATACAAATCTAACAGGAGAAACTGTCTACAATTTTCCAGCTTTATCAGTCAGAATTATTCAAAGAAACAGAGCCAATAAGAGATATTTTATATGTATGTTTATCTCTGTGTGTGTGTGTGTGTGTGTGTGTGTATATATATATATATATATATAAAGAATATATATATTTTATATACATATATAAATGTATATATGAAGAAGGTTTATCTTGAGGAATGTAGTTCCCTATTTATGGAGGCTGAGAAATTCCACAATCTCCTGTCTACATGGTGTAAAGCCAGGAAAGCCAGTGATAGAATTCTATCCCAGTCTGTAGTCCTGTGAATCAGGGGTTCTGGTGCTGTGAATCCTAGTTGAGGAGAAGTAGAAAATGAGGAGAAATGTTCTATCTGAAACAGTGAGATAGGAAAAGGGGGAAGGATTCTTCCTTTTTCTGCCTTTTGTTCCATTTAGGCCTTGGACGATGCCACCCACATTGGGCAAGGCCTTCTATTCTGCTAAGTCACCAATTCAAATGCTCATCTCATCCAGAAACACCCTTACAGTTACAACCAGAAATAATGATTTATTTGGATGTTCCATGACCAGTCAAGTTGACACACAAAATTGGCCATCACAGTGCATAGGGCAACATCATGGACTGCTGCATAACACTGTGCACACCATGAAGCCTCAAGCACCCTCCTAGATGAACTTTCCCATGGGAAGGACAGTGCTTGCACTCGATCATCTTTCCTAGAAGCACTGTGCAACTTGTGAGCATGTAGTCCAACTTAGAGAACCAGGGTCTATGGGGTCCAAACACCCTGTAGAGTGTACAGGAGTTAAACACTCAAGGTAATCAAGCCAAGGGGAGCTGCACCTTCTTGTTTGTAGAACTCACAAATTGAGAGCAGGTGTAGAGATTTCTCAGCAGGAGGCCTCCAGGGAAAGGAGTGGGCTTCCAGTCTCACTCTAAATAACTGTGAAGTTTAGCAATGTGTACAGCAGATACATGAAGTCCTCATATGTTTCTTCCTATAACAACAGGAGAAATAAGGCTTCTTGTGGTTGGGATGGAAACATGAATTTAGGAAGAGATGTAGGGAAGAGATCTATGACTGGGCCTTGTAGGGAGGACAAGATTTTTGCAGATAGAAAAGCAGGAAAGGATATGAAAATCTTGAGAAGGGTGGTGCCAATCCTAGGAGGCTTCTATGAGTTCACTTGTTGTTGGTGTTCCCTGGTCTTCCCAAATGTCTGAAACCTGAACTGACTTGCCAGATTTCTAAGTGCAAACCTTGGCTCCTTTACACAGTGCCCAGCACAGTACTGTCTGATCCCAGAGCTCATAAACAATTCTCATGCAACTCTGCTCTGGTATATCTCCATGTCCATATCTAATATGAAGAACTCATATTATGCCTGGAAGGAGTTCAGCTTGGATGGCTTTCTGGAGAGGGATGTAATTGACCTAGGCCTGGGTAAACTGAATGTTCATGCTTTCCAAATCTAAGATGACAAGAAACAAAGGAAAAGATCTGTGCAAAGACCTAAGTTGAAGAGGCAGGCATTGAGGGATGGAGACAGATATGGAAAGATGTAGAGATTCCATTACTTGAACTGGTTCTTGGGAAAAGGACAGTTTCCCACCAGTAGAACTACCTGAGAAAAATGGCCAGTCTCCCCGTAAACCATCACAGGCCGACCAATGATGACATTGGGAAGCACAGTTATGGAAACCTTGCAGAAGAAGGCACAGTGACAGACCCAGCAGGAGACTCAGTTCCTGGCTAGATTTTTGTGTGGGGCTTCTGTCGACCGTACTCCCTGGTTAGGATTTATCATGGTGGCCTGTTTTCCCGAGATCTCAAAAGTGTAAGTTTTCGTTACTTTATTCGTATTTGGCTGTCTACGATGTGATCTGGAGAGTTGGGAAGATGGTGTGTCCTAATGGACACGTTGACAGACGTGTCAGGGGCTCCTGCGTGGATGGCAGAGAAGGTTTCTCAGGCACTTCTGGGTTTGGTGTCGGGGCTTATTGTAATAGCCTGATGAACCTTGAATATTTATTTGGTTTAATTGTGGGTCTTGGAGAACCCCTTTCCATTAATGATCTTAATGTTTTGTAGTGTTTGCAGCTTAATGTGAGGGAAGGGTTCGTGTGGTTGGCTGAATGGTGTGAGGGTGCTACAGTTGGGTGACCGTTGGTCACCATGGAGCTGATTCCACCTTGTATTGTAGGGCGTTTGGGCTGGATATATCATTGCCGGGTATTGGTTCAAATGTTGATCTTGGACATTTTTGTGACCTTTCTTAACCATTGAGCATGTTTCTGTTACTTTCCCTGTGAAACGAGAAATTAAGCCTCTGAGGGAGCATGTGCCATATTATGCCAGCTGACAGCCATTGGCTGCCTTGGTGTTTTGTGAACGTGAAGTCAAGTGGGCCTTAGAAAGCATCACTATGAAGAAAGCTAGTGGAGGTAATGGAATTCCAGTTGAGATATTTCAAATCCTGAAAGATGATGCTGTGAAAGTGCTGCACTCAATATGCCAGCAAATTTGGAAAACTCAGCAGTGGCCACAGGACTGGAAAAGGTCAGTTTTCATTCCAATCCCAAAGAAAGGCAATGCCAAAGAATGCTCAAACTACCACACAATTGCACTCATCTCACACGCTAGTAAAATAATGTTCAAAATTCTCCAAGCCAGGCTTTAGCAAAACATGAACCGCGAAATTCCAGATGTTCAAGCTGGTTTTACCAAAGGGAGAGGAACCAGAGATCACATTGCCAACGTCCACTGGATCATGGAAAAAGCAAGAGAGTTCCAGAAAAACTTCTATATCTGCTTTATTGACTATGCCAAAGCCTTTGACTGTGTGGATCACAATAAACTGTGATGGGAATACCAGACCACTTGACCTGCCTCTTGAGAAACCTACATGCAGGTCAGGAAGCAACAGTTAGAACTGGACATGGAACAACAGACTGGTTCCAAAGAGGAAAAGGAGTACGTCAAGGCTGTATATTGTCACCCTGATTATTTAACTTATATGCAGAGTACATCATGAAATGCACTGGACTGGAAGAAGCACAAGCTGGAATCAAGATTGCCGGGAGAAATATCAATAACCTCAGATATGCAGATGATACCACCCTTATGGCAGAAAGTGAAGAGGAGCTAAAAAGCCTCTTGATGAAAGTGAAAGAGGAGAGTGAAAAAGTTGGCTTAAAGCTCAACATTCAGTAAATGAAGATCATGGCATCTGGTCCCATCAGTTCATGGGAAAGAGATGGGGAAACAGTGGAAACGGTGTCAGACTTTATTTTCTTGGGCTCCAAAATCACTGCAGATGGTGATTGCAGCCATGAAATTAAAAGAC